>JBAMJV010000076.1:0-19747 GCA_037951105.1 Echinarachnius parma
CATCATCCTTTATTATTAGAGATAATAACATAATCATCATATTTACCGTAATAACATCATCATCCTCATCATTATAATCGCCATCATGATTCATCATTATCATCATCATCGTCGTCGTCATCATCATAATAAAACATCATCTTTATCATCCTCAGAATTGTATCATCACCATCATGATCACTGTTATCAACTTCGTATCACAACCTGTCAGTTTTAGTTTCAAAATTAAACTTTTATTTATTCAAAAACGTTCAGCCTCTCAGGCTCTTTTTTCACTTCTTTGACAAATTCATCTTCGTCCTCATGTTATCATAAAATTAAAAGCAGGAAAATGTTAAAACTTACCCTGATTTTCTCTTCCAGCCATGAACGACGAATATAATTCAGAATACAGAAAAATTACAAGTATTTTAAGTCGAAAAACCGCAAATTTCCCTGTGTTCCATTCATTCTAAACGCAGTGTATAAAAACAGCTGTTTCATATCATATCATTGCGTAACACGCAAAACAGCTGCTAAGTCGTGCGCACGATCGAGCGCATTTGCGCGCATACAAAATATGAGCCAATCGCATCGATGAAACCGACGCGACCCTCGCGCATCGCGCATACAGACCCTCGCGCACTGCGCAGTTGTTGCGCACAGCGCTTATACTAGCTAGTCTACGCTACTAAACATGCATAATCGCATGCACGTTACGTGTTAAAATTGAATCATCCCTAAAATGGTTCCCAATCTCGCCTCAGTTATTCTTCGAAGGACATTCTTTTGTAGAATTCTTTTTATATCACTCATAGCAAACTAGAAGCAGATTCCAGAGAACCAAATGCATATCGGATTTGTATTTAATGGTGTGATCAAGGGATTCATCTAGGAATGATGGCCCGTGTGTTTGTTTCAATTGTTTGATTGATCGATTGATTTGATTTTTTTTATTGTCCAAATTCATAGAAATTCTTTCTTCTTCTTCTTCTTCTTCCTTGTATAGTGCAGGCTTCATGACTGAAGATTACGCACTGCGTGTGTGGTGTACATACAGTTCAGTGAACGTACAAACAAAAAACATAAAACAAAAACAAGAACAGAGACGCGACAGCACAATAAAGCACGAATCACTCAACACCTAAATGCGCGAAGCACTCAACACCTCGACTCTTCGCTGATGACTGCGCATTGTACAGACGAGTATCAACTGACAGGGACGCTGCACTACTGCAGGATGATCTGGAGTCTCTACAGAAGTGGGAACGGACATGGATGATGCAGTTCCATCCCTCGAAATGCCAAGTCATTCGCATCACTAAGAAAAGGCATCCATCATTTTCCCCTACCAAGTACATGGAACCACCCTGGAAGTGGTGTCTTCTGCCAAGTATCTTGGTCTTCATGTTGATAGTCACCTAAACTTCAACCAACATGTCGACGTCATCACAAAGAAAGCTAACTCTACCAGAGCTTTTCTCCAGCGCAACTTCAGCAACTCCAACCGGAAGATCAAAGAGGCGACCTACAAGACATACGTGAGACCAATAACGGAGTACGCAGCCTCCGTATGGGACCCCCACACACAAAGAAACATAAGAAAAGTAGAGCAGGTGCAACGGAACAGCGCCAGGTTCGTCACGAGCACCTTCGACCGCAGAGCAAGTGTCACAGACCTTATGAACAGGCTCAAATGGCAATCCTTACAGAACAGGAGGCTACAGGGCCGACTAGCGATGCTCTACAAGATTCGATTTGGGCTAGTAGACGTACCCTGGAATGACCACCTTACCACACTAACAACAAGCACCAGAGGACATGGGAGTAGATTTTTCACCCCACAATGCAGCTCTCAAGTGTGCTCATCATCCTTCTTCCCTCGCACTATCAAGGACTGGAACGCGTTAAAAATTGACCCAGCAGCCTTCCCTTCACTCGATGCATTCAGAGCAGCAGCAGTGAGGGCCGCCTGCATCTAAACGCCCACCCCCCCCCCCCCCCCCCCCACGTTGTTTGTGTTTTATTGTGCTGTCGCGTCTCTGTTTTTGTTTTTGTTTTGTTTATTTTGTTTGCGTTCACTGTACTATACTGTATGTGCACCACACGCAGTGCGTAATCTTCAGTCATGAAGTCTGCACTACCAAGGAAGAAGAAGAAGAAGAAGAACAACGTGGGGGGGGGGGGTGGGGGTGGGCGTTTAGATGCAGGCGGCCCTCACTGCTGCTGCTCTGAAAGCATCGAGTGAAGGGAAGGCTGCTGGGTCAATTTTTAACGCGTTCCAGTCCTTGATGGTGCGAGGGAAGAAGGATGAAGAGCACACTTGAGAGCTGCATTGTGGAGTGAAAAATCTACTTCCATGTCCTCTGGTGCTTGTTGTTAGAGTGGTAAGGTGGTCATTCCATGGCACATCTACTATCCCAAAGCGGATCTTGTAGAGCATCGCTAGTCGGCTCTGTAGTCTTCTGTTCTGTAAGGATTGCCATTGTAGCCTGTTCATTAGGTCAGTGACACTTGCTCTGCGGTCGAAGGTGTTCATGACGAACCTGGCGCTGTTCCGTTGTACCTGCTCTACTGTTCTAATGTTTCTTTGGGTGTGGGGGTCCCATACAGAGGCTACATGGTTACAAAGTATATATTACCAGTACTACAGTATAACAGCATTATAAATAGCATATAACACTAACAGTGCATAACAAATGGTGTTTGTTTGTTTGATTGATTGTTTGTGTTCGTGTGGTTGCTCGTTTGTTTGTTTGTTTTGTCTTCTTAATACATTTGCATAGAGGATGTTCCAGTAAATAAAACATTGATTTCCCTATTATTTTGTTTATATTCCTGAACTACCGTAGAACTCCATCGTCAAGCACCCCCAATCACCTATACGCATCTTGCATTTTAAAGAGCGCCAGCTCTTTGTCCAAAAGGGAAACGTTAATTAAGAATGCAAATAATGGTGAGGAATATTCATGAGGATAATAATGGAGGTGAATCTCATGGAAACGTCACCTAAAAATACAATGGTCATGAATATTCATGTGAAATCTCCGTCTAAAATAGACAACCACTGTGCTGTTATTTGTACGGAGCTGTGTTTGATATGGGGCGTATACAGGGGGTCCCACCCCCCATGCACATTTAAAACCTCTGTCCCCTCTGTCCCCGTTGTTAGTCAAAATTTAAACAGATGAATCAACTCAAAGGAAATAACATGACAGGACAATTTGTAATTAAGGATAAGTAAAATACAGATAATTAAAGTAGCTTTCAATGTAGGCCTACATGTATGTACTTTCAAGGTTATTGCCCCCCCCCCCCCCCCCCCCCATGTGTAGTTTTCCGCCCTACGCCTTGTGGGTTATCTAAGTGTTCATGGGTTCCTTTTGTTTAGTTTAAAGACTCGTGAAAGAAAGTAAATGAGGGTATTTTGTATCGGTATACCATCAGCCTTTTTTGTACAATATAATTCTTATTGTTCTATGCAGCATTTAGATTCGACGTTACCACTGACAACCTGCCCCTTCGCTTGACAACATACAATGCTTGTCTGATCTTTCATTTAAAGCATGTTCGATGACCAGTAGATGTGTTCTTTCAAACTTAACAAATATCATTTGATTGTCTGTTACGTGTCGTTTAGGTAGGATGCCAGGTTTTTCGTATTGTTGGTATTACCAGGGTCAGATCCAGGAAGGTGCAGGGACGATTGCCCCCTATTTTTGTATGAATCCAGTCATTCAAGTAGAGGCTATTCGAGATTCTTAATCTATTGTAATTCTGAATGACACTGGTATATATAATGCATTTCACACCCTCTAAAACTCCAAATGCTGAACTCCCCCTTGCCTCTAATGAAAAAAGGCACACGACTTCCATGTATTATAGCATCCTTGTCATGTTATAATCCCATCTCTCAGTGTAACATGGTAACGCCGCAGTACAGAAACACTAACATGGCGCGTAGGCAAACCTATTCAAGAGAGTTTAAGTTGAATATTGTAGGCCATTACCACGATACCAATTTGTTCAAGACAACGAAGAAATACGGGTTATGTAACAAAACTGTCCTGCGATGGGTAAGGCAGGAGGAATCGCTAGTGTTGAGTAGACATGGAAGTAGGAAGATTAAAGGGGGGAAGACCGCATCGTGGCCACGGATGGAAGAAAGGTTGGTGGAAGACATCTCTCGGCAAAGAGAGAAGGGTCTGAGGGTAAAAAGATGGTGGATAATCAGCCGCGCAAAAGAGCTGAAGAAAGAGATGGATCCGTCGCATCCGCTCACCCTGTCACGTGGGTGGTTCGGCCGATTTATAAAGAGAAAAAACCTGTCTTACAGAGAACCCACGAACATGTCACAGAAACCCCCCGAGAAGAAGATGGAAGCCCTCCAGGAATTTCACCGATTCATCAGGCGGAATGCTCTCAGGGGAGCAGGGACGAGACAACGAGAGACACCCCTGGGCAAATGGAAACGTAGTTCCATAGGAAACATGGATCAAACGCCACTACCGTTCGTCTTCGGGGGTGGGAAGACCTACACGAGAAAGGGGGCGAAGACAGTATGGGTGAGGGGTGGACAGTCAGGCCTTGAGAAGAGACAATGCACTGCGCAGTTGACCGTATTTGCTGATGGTGTTCCTCGGGTTAAGCCCATGCTAATATTCAAGGGAACGGGGAAGGCCATCAAGAAGGAGGAGAAGGAAGCATGGGACCGGAGAGTGGAGGTGGCCTTCCAGAGCAAGGCTTGGTGCGATGAGATGATGATGCTCCACTGGTTGGAGAACCTGTGGAAACCAGCCACTAAGGGAATGGGCAAATCCCTGCTAGTTGCGGATGTCCATTCCGCACAAAAGACTGAAACTGTCCTGAACACGCTAAAGAAGCATGGAACGACCCAGGCCCTGATCCCACCAGGATGCACTTCACTCCTGCAGCCCTTGGATGTGGTGTTCAACAGCACGTTCAAACAAAAGTGCAGTGACCTCTTCGCCAAACACATCGAGGTTAGTATGACACAAATTTTGCATTCGTTTCATACACATAACTATCAAAGTATTGATAACATCACTGTAATACATAGCATGTATAAAAGCAAAGTAAATCCACGTTATCAACTGAACATAATTGATGACTTAGGAAAATATTTATCAGTTACGTTTTTTATTCTTAAATGTTACAGGAGAATCTCTCTGAATACGCAGAGAACAAGATTACAGCCAGCAAGCGTCGCATCCTCATCACGGAGTGGGTGGGACAGGTTTGGGAGGAGATGTCGTCAACCATGAAGCCAACAGTGATTCCAGGATTCCAGAAATGCGGGATTTCAGTGGCTCACGATGGATCTGAGGATCACCACATCCACATCGAGGGGCTTCCAGACTACTCAGTGCAACATTGACATTGGAAATTGCGTGTTACATAATTATGATGAAAAAAAATAATGAAAAACAAGATTCATGAAAAAAAGAAGACACAAAAATGAATCACAAAAAACAAAAACAAAATGAAAAATGAAAAACAAGATTCATGAAAAAGAAGACACAAAAAATGAATCACAAAAAAAAAAAAATGAACAGAAATTATTACTACATTTGATATGTAAAAATCAACGTAAAAATATGAACATTTAAATCAATACACAAAAAAAAGTACACAAAAAAGACTAGGGGGTCTAACCCTAGACCCCTAGGAAGATTTGAACCAGTTCCCACCAGGTTCACAGGTATCGGACACAGTATTTTACCGATGAGCTAACTAACCAACTTCCCTTGTTGTTTGGTATTTCTACTATACTATACGTGAATGCTGTGTACATTTTCGTTTATATTAGATGCAGGGGCGAGTTCAGCATTTGGAGCTTTAGGGGGTGTGAAATGCATTATTTATACCAGTGTCATTCAGAATTACAATAAATTAAGAATCTCGAATAGCCTCTACTTGAATGACTGGATTAAAAAAGTAATATTATGTAACAATAAAACAAAAATAGTACAGAAAAATAGGGGGCAATCGTCCCTGCACCTGTCTGGATCTGACCCTGGTAATATACCAGCAATACGAAAAACCTGGCATCCTACCTAAACGACACGTAACAGAGATCATACAAGCATTGTTTGTTATCAAGCTCTGATGGATGCAGAAAGCTTTTGTTTAGGGCGTTAATTTTCTAACAATGTACATGGTAGATATTGTTACCGAAGGGGCAGGTTGTCAGTGGCAACATCGAATCTAAAGGCTGCATAGAACAATAATAATTTGTATCGTACAAAAAAAGGCTTATATCGATACAAATACTCTCATGTACCTTCTTTCATGAGTCTTTAAACCAAACAAAAGGAACCCATGAACACTTAAATAACCCAGAAGGCGTAGGGCGGAAAACGTTTACCTGGCACACGTAGGAGGGGGGGGGGGGGGGGGGGGGGAGGGGGACAAGATCCTTGAAAGTACATAAATTATTAAATGTAGACCTTCATTGAAACTTGAACGCTACTTAAATTATCTGTATTTTACATATCCTTAATGACAAATTATCCTGTCATGTTATTTCCTTTGAGTTGATTCATCTGTTTGAATGTTAACTAACAACGGGGACAGAGGTTTTTTAAATAAATGTGCATGGGGTGGGACCCCTGTATACGCCACATATCAAACACAGCTCCATACAAATAACAGCACAGTGTTTGTCTATTTTAGGCGGAGTTTTCACATGAATATTCATCACCACTGTATTTTTATGTGACGTTTCCATGAGATTCACCTCCATTATTATTCGCATGAATATTCGTCACCATTATTTGCATTCTTGATTAACGTCTCCATTTTTGGACACATAGAGAGCGCTCTTTAAAAAGCAAGATGCGTATAGGTGATTGGGGGTGCTTGACGATGGAGTTCTACGGTATGTGTTGCTTGTAGTCAGCTCTTAAGACCCCCATATCAAAGTTCCGTGAGGCACACCCCGTCAAAATATTTGAGTGCCCCCCCCCCCCCCCCCTACCTCGGATATAACCCCTCTTTATGTAATTAATTATTTTGTTCTTGATTTTTTGATAGGCTGCTCCTTTATTGCTATTTCCTATCCCGGAACGATCTCTTTACCTCATCCTGCTCCGTCCAAACCCCTGGCCTCCTGAATATATGCTTAACATGTTTATTAAGAGAATAATACGATTTTAATCAAAATGTATTGGGAGTTCATGTACAGTATGCATACAACAGCATTTTATACACCCATATCAATTCACATGTTCAGATTAAACTACCTTCCGACCCCTTCTCAGTTGGCATACGGCTTAATACTGGCTACGCCATGGACCGCTGCCGCGCTCTAATATACCAAACACAACAGACTGTAGAGATTTTTGCAGCTTCCTTATTATCAGCTTTGGGTCATAGGGGCATAATATTACTGTAATGGCTTGGTCACACGATACTTGCGACGACCTGCAACAGCTTGCGATTGGTCACGTGCACATATGAAAGGCGGATTTTGCCAAAGTCTGTAATACATACATACCGCCCTGTACAAACTCACTGCATATATACAATATAAACACTCACAAAATGTTCCGCAATTCAAGGATGAGCGTTAATATCTCTCTGCTCTTATATTGATATGGTCTTGATGCACAAATTATGGAATACTACTACTACTACTACTCCTAATAATAACAATAATTATAATAGTAATATTGATAATTATAACAATAATATTATTTAATAATAATTAATAATAATAGTCTCTGAGCGTCAGACCAGCATTGTACACATCCTCTACTCCCCGAGGAGCATGCTAGCGGTGAGCTACCCTAGTATTAGTGCACCAAGCTTATTATGAATTTAGCCTGAGTAATGGAGCCATATCAAAGACAAATGTTGCAAAATATAAACATAGGACGTGGTGCAAGCTTTTGGCTTTTAGCTCATACAAAGACCCCCAATGGGCCAAATATAAATTACCGTGGTAAACAAGGGAGAAAACAACAACAATAATAACTGTGGGACATGAAGGACCCAAGAGCGCAATAGCCGAGATCCCCCCCCCCCCCCCCCCACCTTCGTTGTCACGTGGATGCCAATCCCAATCATGACAATACTAATATGTCGGTTGAATACCTCCCTTTCAATGGTGAGGGTGTGTAATGAGAATGAAAAGCAGACATATCTAGAGGCTTGCCAGGAGTATTCAGGATAAATCATTGTCTACCAAACAATGCATCGTTGCCATGGATACGATTTCAATAGGTCACCGCATGCGACGAGACTTGCCTGAAGTATTCAGGATTAAGTATTGTCTACCAAACCATGAATATTTGCCATGGATGCAATTTCAATAGGTCAATAGGGTAAGATGAAGCCACCGCAATAACCGCAATCACCACAATCACCGCATGCTCTTTCTCTCTCGCTTCTATTGTTTTGATCGCAACGGATTTTGAACCGACTTTTTGATGTTCAAAAACCTTGCGACAAGACTTGCGACGGGAACCTGCCGTCGCAAGAGAACACACGGCGCATGCGTTCCTCGTGACCAGTCGTGCTATTGTTCGATCGACAACCCAAAACCAGGCTTATGATGCTTATCAAGCACGGTAAATAACATGTTAGGTTTACTTTAGCCTAAATGTAATACACAAAACCTATTTATGGCTATAATTGGGAATTAGACCGAATTTATTGCGATATTTCCATTCTGTTGTAACGTCCAGTTATTTCGAACATAATCGGCCCTTCATAAGTTCTATTGTCCTGTTGCAGGCTGTTGCAGGTCGTCGCAAGCATCGTGTGCCCACTCCATTACAGTATCACACGTTACTATTCGATATGCCACATTGTACAGATGGACACCGACCACTGGCGTAAATCTGTTCGGAAAGCACAATGCATTGGGGGGTCGAGCAATTGTTCACAAACCGTTTGTGAACAATTGCTCGACCCCCCAATGCATTGTGTTTTCCGGACAGATTTACGCCAGTGACACCGACACTGGTCACACCGGCCGTTCCTCCTTTGATGATGTCAGCCTTTATCTTTTCCAGGAACCATGGTCCAAAATATTGCTATTTCAAATAAAAGGCAACATTCTTTATATCCCAAAATTTTCGAAAAATATATTTCCATAACATTTATTAAATCTAGTGTCTAGGACGAATGATATATATAAAGAACCTAATTATGCTGTCTGCATATCCATCCCCTTACCCATGCCTTTGAACCATTCCTGAAGCATGATATGTACATATCAGTGCAAATATAATAGTTTAGAAACATGAAATGAGGTACATTATAGATCCTTAGTGTCTTGCATATTACTTTCTTTTAGAGGTTCATCCATTTCCTGGGATACGTTCAATTGCTTGCCCATTCTCTTATTAAAGTGGGACTGAGTTTGCACTACTTGCTCATGGTGGTTGGTCAAATTAGCAGGTTTATCTTTACACCCTGAATGCTCATCATACTCGAGGAAATGATGAGCCTGGAGTGGGCTATGACATGTTTTGGAGACTGACATACTTGGATCCATATAGGTGATAGCTGGGTGACTAGTGTCCGAGTCAATGTGTAATAAATTATACTTACAACCCAAACTGAATCATTACAGAGAAGCAAATAACAGACCAAATTCTTACAAGATATATTTGGGTATATATCGTAAAAAGTACCATGGCGTTGCCAGTCTCAGGCTATGAGCCTAATGGGGGCTGGGAGGATGGTAGTGGAGATTTGGACATGCTAACCGGGATGTGGGGGGAAATAATTAATTCAATGAAAAATGGACTCCAAACACGTTGAAATTTGTTTTTGCAATTGATTGATTTTCTGCTGATATACACAGGTTCAGGGCATAGGCAGCATTTATCCAAAATTGGGGATGGGACGATGCACAGTATTGTAGCTGGTTTGTGCGTAGCACAATCGTTTTAAAAACATTGGTGAACCAAAAATGTATAAGGACCCTTAGTGCGTTCATAATGATTTAAATCCTACAATTATTGTCACTCATTCATCTCAAAAGTCAAGAGGCATAACCAAAGGACTGCCAATGATGAGAGGGGTGACAAACACAGTTTTAGGGCAATATTTTCTATAAGGTAGCAGCCTTTACCGAAACATGGACAAGTGAAATCATGATTTCCCTAGGGAGAGATGGCTAATCCCTCCTTTATCCCCTAGCTACGCCATCTTGTAAAATGGCCGCCATGTTCGATTTTACCATTATTTAGATCCATTTGTATGAAAATAGTTTTCAGCTCATCAAAAAACCTTTTAATCAGTACAAAGCTTATTAGAATCAGCCAACTCAGTCAGTTGAAAAATTGTAAAATGCTTTTTGACAACCGTCTTGAAAAATGGCCGCCATGTTGGATTTTCACCATTTTATATGTCTGTGGCAGCCATCTTGGATTTTCTCCATTATATTGGTCCGTTTGTATTACAATCGTTTTAAATATAATTAACATTTAAATTGACACTAATAAGATTATTACAATCAGCCAACTCGGTCAATTTGTATATAAAAAAGGAGCTTTTGGCGACCATCTTGAATAAATGGCTGCCATCTTGGATTTTTGCCATCAAATGGGTCCGTATTATATCACCATCGTTTTTAGCATATCAAGAAACATATAAATCAACACCGAGATTATCAAAACCGGCCAACTCAGTTTTTTTTTTATATTAACAAGTAGCTTTTGGGGGCCATCTTTGAAAAATGGCGGCCATCTTGGATTTTGGCCATCATATGAGTCCGTATGTATTACCATCGTGTTCAGAATATCAATAAACATATAAAACGACACCAAGATGATTAAAATCGGCCAACTCAATTTTGATATCAAAAAGTAGCTTTTTGGCGGCCATCTTGGAAAATGGCCGCCATGTTGGAATTTTGTTTGTCTAAATGTTTTTTTCTAAAAAGTGTCCCTAAGGTAGTCTGCATACGGAGTATGTTGCTTGTATCAAACTTTGAACGATTATTACACTTATCTGCTCTACTAGTAGTTTTTACAGTTTCACTTTCGGAGCATTCAGGATAGTAGACCAGGGGCCAGCGAGGGTTAGCCTAGCTAAAAAGGTTACCAATTTTCTTGTAAATAGTTATTTAGTGTATATGCCTCTAAGTATGGAAATGAAACTCTGGCTGGTTATTGGTGGTGGGTGTGGTCAGGAGGGTCATGCAAGGGGCCCCCAAAAATTAGGCTAGCCTAGCTAAAAAGGTTACCTCGTAAAATCGGTAGGATATTATCGGGCGTAGCCCAAGGTTCAATGAAACACCATTGCCAGACTTTTTAGGTGGTGGGGCGTAGCCGCCAGACTCAAAATACTGGTACGTCATTAATAGGCTAGCCTAGCTAAAAAAGTTACCTCGTGAAACCCATTGCAAATTGTTCGTTATACTCAAAGGACAAACGAATGACCATTGCCAGACTTTTTTGGTGGTGGGGCGTAGCCGCCAGACGCCCCCAAAGACCCGACTTTTCCCAGCTAGTCTAGCCTAGCTAAAAAAGTTACCTCGTGAAACCCATTGCAAATGGTTCGTTATACTCAAAGGACAAACGAATGACCATTGCCAGACTTTTTTAGTGGTGGGGCGTAGCCGCCAGACGCCCCCAAAGACCCGACTTTTTTCAGCTAGGCTAGCTAAAAAAGTTACCTTGTGAAACCCATTGCAAATGGTTCGTTATACTCAAAGGGCAAACGAATGACCATTGCCAGACTTTTTTAGTGGTGGGGCGTAGCCGCCAGACGCCCCCAAAGACCCGAATTTCCCAGCTAGGCGAGCCTAGCTCAAAAAGTTACCGTATGAAACCCATTATAAATGGTTCGTTATACTCAAAGGGCAAACGAATGACCATTGCCAGACTTTTTTAGTGGTGGGGCGTAGCCGCCAGACGCCCCAAAGACATGACTTTCCAAAAAAAGTAACATCGTGAAACCCGTTGCAAATTGTTCGTTATACCCAAAGGACAAACACATGACCATTGCCAGACTTTTTTTTATTGGTGGGGCATAGCCGCCAGACGCCCACATGCAAAGACCAAATTTTGAGTGGTGGAGCGAAGCTGCCAGAAAGCCTGATACCCCCTCCCCCACCACACCTATACCTATACCGCCACAATATTGGGCTATCCTAGCTAAATCTTGTGATGCCTTTTGAAAAATGAACATCTGATAGTTAATCATTCGGATGGACATGATTTCAGCCAATACGTATACTATAGATTTGATATTCGGCATTTGGACATTATTTGTTATGCTCTTTCTGAAATTAAATTCCAATTTTTTAAATTCCATCAGTGGTTATTGGTGGTATTTGGGGCGGCTACGCCCCAACACCAAAAAAGTCTGGCAATGGTCATTCGTTTGCCCTTTGAGTATAACGAACCATTTGCAATGGGGTTCACAAGGTAACTTTTTTAGCTAGCCGCTGAAAAAAAGTCGGGTCTTTGGGGGCGTCTGGCGGCTACGCCCCACCACTAAAAAAGTCTGGCAATGGTCATTCGTTTGTCCTTTGAGTATAACGAATCATTTGCAATGGGTTTCACGAGGTAACTTTTTTAGCTAGGCTAGCCTAGCTGTGAAAAGTCGGGTCTTTGCGGGCGTCTGGCGGCTACGCCCCACCACCAAAAAAGTCTGGCAATGGTCATTCGTTTATCCTTTGAGTATAACGAACACTTTGCAATGGGTTTCACGAGGTAACTTTTTTAGCTATGCTAGCTTAATAATGACGTACCAGTATTTTGGGTCTGGCGGCTACGCCCCACCACCTAAAAAGTCTGGCAATGGTGTTTCATTGAATCTTGGGCTACGCCCGATAATATCCTACCGATTTTACGAGGTAACCTTTTTAGCTAGGCTAGCCTAATTTTGGGGGGCCCCTTGCATGACCCTCCTGACCACACCCACCACCAATAACCAGCCAGACTTTCATTTCCATACTTAGGGGCATATACACTAAATAACTATTTACAAGAAAATTGGTAACCTTTTAAGCTAGGCTGACCCTCGCTGGCTCCCGGTCTATAGTTGTGGTTTGACTTTTAGCATACATTTTTAATACGGTACCATTACAGAGGGCAGACATATTTTGGTATAATGCAACATGTTCAATGCATTCAAGTGTGTTGATCTTTAGCCTAACAACTAAACTTACAACAAATCCTGCAAACTAAATGCAGTCAACTTTTAAATTAACATTTTAAATGCCCATTGTTCTCTAAAAACGGAAATTGATTTTATATTGTTAATAGGCCGAACGCAAACAACCGCCAACACATAATGTAAATTGAAATGGAAATAATTTGACAGCTGACCGACTGATTTCATTTTGGCCAGTACAATGTTTAACCAGTATTTGTTTATTATGTAAAACGTCACAAAATTAATAATCCATAATTTATAAAAAAAAATACGTGAGACCATCCCATTAAACCAAATAGTTATGCAACTCTCCGGAATACAAGACACATATAATCGCGTGCGGGTACTTTGTGTACGGTAATGGCAGGGCTGGGCAAGTTTTGCCCGGCAAACTGCGAACGAATAGGCGGAATTTTATACAGGGTGGCCAAACAAAATCCGGAACGGGGCACTTCCCAAAATATAGTAACAAAATGATTAAGTCCATCGGATATGGTGTCTTTTCCAATGAAAAACGTTACCAAGAATTTTTATTTCGATCGTGTAGATTTGTTTAGCGCGCTGTGAGTGACACCATGTCAGGTTCCGATTTTTGTCAATAGACCGCTTCTGTAATGAATGCAAATAATATGCGTATGACGTAAGACTCCCCGTTGGCAAGCTGAACAATAGTAACTAGGTCCGGCAAGCTAAGTTTGCCGGAGCTTGCCGGACCTAGTTACTATTGTTAAGCTTGCCAACGGGGAGTCTGACGTCACACGCATATTATTTGCATACATTACAGAAGCGGTCTATTGTTACTGAGTCGGTGCCTGATAAAACGCACTTTCTGCCCGTCATAGTATAGAACAACTATGCCTATACCTTCGGCACACAGCTGAGTGCGCACTAACAATCGCGTATTGCTCGTTGTTCGATGATATGACAGGAAGTAAGTGCGATTTATCAGACACTGACTTGGTAACAAATTGACAAAAAAGACATGGTGTCACTCACCATGCTCACAGCGCCCGAAGACAAAAATTACACGACCAAAATGAATGTTCTTGATTTCGTGATTTTGGAAAAAAACAACCTATATCCGAAGGACATAATCATTGTGTTACTATATATTTATGTTGGGTAGTGACCCATTCCGTTTTTTTTGGGGGGGGGGCACCCTGTATACCCTACTGATACTACATGTACATGAACAAAAAAATACACTTTTGGTTATTATTAGACAAAATATTCTTCTTGATTATTTATTTCCTAAAATAAATTTCCTGTTAAGATACGAACAATTATTATTATTTTGAAAACAGTTCCACATCTTGGCGTAAGACTAAGTGTTGATTGAATAGGAAACATTAAACCAATTATTAATCACACTCTAGTATGCTGTAGTATCATTGTACTGAAACTATTTGTTCGCGGAAAATAGTAATGGCACTCAAAATTCGGACCGTTATGCAATTGTCAGTTATTATTCGTGTGTTTGGGGCTGTTTAAACTTAGTTACTGATATTATAGATTTATTGAGTAGCATATAAATGTTGTGGTAAAGTTCATATTTGTAAAATAATATAATTGTGTATAGTAATGTACTGTGTGCACATATTATGTCCTGCGTGTCCCGTAATATGGCACAACTTGCTTCAGTCCTGTATTTACTCTGATCCGTTTTTGTTTTAAAGGGGTAGTTTAGTTTTGGTAAGGCTGAACTTTAGTAACCAAACCTGGACAGTAACATTATAAACTAATAGTAATGACTCCACCATGCTCAAAAGGTATACCACATTACAAACGACTAAGTAAAAAGCCCGTTATCATTCAAAAAGAGCCATTAAAACACAAGAGAGCGCTTTTTAAAAAGGCATTGGTTTCAACCATTTTTCATACAAAATAATGCATATGATCTTTTATTGAAAGTATGATTAAATAGAGAGATCATCAACAACTGTTTAAAAAACGCTTTTGAAAAACTTTGAAAAAGTACAAGCATTTTTTTTATTTTTCGAAAAATTCATCTAATTATTTGGGCCCCAAATAATTATAAGATCAGATATATTTATTGATATTTCAGCCGTTTCTGGGTCGATTTTGACCAAATAAAGTTTATTCTGCCATTAAAATTGCATGTTCACTCAAATTCGACACTCAGTTTTTCATTACCTCACAAAAAAATTGCGATGTGCAGCGCCCTCTCTACCAAAACTAAACTACTCCTTTAATCTGCAATAAAGTGATGAATAAAACGACAACAATTGGCATAATGGGATACCAGGAAGTGCATTTTTTCTCCGGTGCTTGTCATGCTAATTATGAGTCATGCTAATAATAATAATAATAATAATGAAACACATTTATATAGCGCATAACACATAAGCACAATTGCATGTCCCTATGCGCTTATCATTACCCTTGGTCATCAGGTACAGGTCAAACCCGCACAATTATCTTGCGCACCATCTCAACTCCCCGTGGAGCATATTAGCCAATGGCAGCCATATGATTGCGCCCGGGCTAATTAACACCCGATCAAGTACCCATTTATACTCCTGGGTAGAGAGCAGCAATGTGGATTAAATGCCTTGCTGAAGGGCAAACGGAGTGGGCAGGGTTCGAACTCGGGATTTCGAGATCGGAAAGCGCGCGATCTACCAATCTTGCCACACAACGTCCGCATTTATTATGTTTAGGTTTATTACGTTTATTATGTAGTTAAGATTCTAGACGTGTTTTGAAGTTGTATGTAGCAAGCCGCCAGCTCACAGTCAACGTTAATGGACTCCCCTGTGAACCAGTGAACAAGGCCCTTCAATACCCCAAACACACCATCCACCACATCACCCAGACCGCTCAACTAGACCGCCAACAACGACTGCGTTCCCGCAGACCTTTCATCCGCCATGCATCAACCCTGCAAGATGGGCCTTTTAACACCCTCAGCGCATGGAAGGACGACTGGTAGCACACCCACGACCCCCATAATTCACAGTGACCCCAAACACTAAGCTGACCTGCCAAGAAAAGAATGGGTCACCATGAACAGGTTTGAGTTGGCAGATTCAACGCCAACATGCACCGATTGGGGCTTAGACCCTCTCCGGCCTGCACATGTGGCTCACCATGAGCAAACTCCCGCTCGCATCATTCACGAGTGCCCCATCCTCGGCCTACTAAACCCAAACCCCAACTTAAACAACTTTGACCCCGACACAATTTATTGGCTACAAAATTTACCCGATGTTTCTTAGTTGCTAAAGCTGCCTCAAACGAAAGAAGAAGAAGGAATAATGCGGATGTGTATGCAACTTTAAAACACTTCTAGAATCTTGACTAGGATGAACCGCGCGACGTCGCGCAGGTTGGCTTTGTGCATTAAATTTGCATAAGCAAATATGGACGCCGTTACGATAACATCGATAACATAAGATACAGAAGATTGTAAGTCACAATTAATTGTAAGTCGCGTTTCATCGAATCAGATTTGCGCATTTAGAGAACACATGATATTACTAATACAATTAATTGTAGCTTACAATCGCTAATCCCGTAATCGGGCCCCTGGACCCTGATGTTCCATCACTTTCGTCAACATGGGCCTTCCTAGCCCACCTTCAGATCTTGGACTCAATTCAAGTCCTAGCACCTCTCTCGTTTGGTCATCCAAAGGCAATCCCTGGCAGAGAAATCCCTCATTTTGATGGGGAACTCCCCAAACGTAAGACTTTGAGTTGGAAGAGAATGGTGAAATACAGGCGAGGAAGAAACAAATCATTTTTCGGGGACTACATACAATTCAATTTGTTCTCAATGAAAATAGCACTCTAGCTGCAAGTAAAATTGTTTAAAGGTCTTTTTCAGGAGCTACTTGTCAAACTTGCCTGCATGCAAATAGCAATCTAAGATATTTGTTTCTCACTGAACTCTTTGCAAATTAAACATTTATGGGGGCTTTTTAATTATTTTGGGGGCTCTTTTTGGAAGTTTTATGGACTAATTCGCCTTGAGCTTCCGTGTATTTTTGTTTATTTTCACTGAAATACAGCGACATGGGCAGGAACAGCAGTGCCCTCAAAAGAAAATACTCGTTGTTGTGACTTTATGTCGAGCCTTCAAGGGATGGAGGGAAAATATGCAATCTCGACATAAATTATAGCCCCCCCCCCCCCCCCCCCCCCCACTCCTCCTCCCCATTAAACTACCTGCACCATAACAAAAGAACATTCATTTTAGTGATAAGGGGTGTAGTGGTATACAAATATCAGCTCGGAGAATGTAGAAATATTGAAAGTTATCGTAAGCATGGTTATCGTAAGCATTGCAAGTTATCGTAAGTGTAATCATTCTCAATTGGCATCATGTATGGAAAGAAAGGAGAAATTTCCTAGAGTAATGAGGTTGCTGAATATGTATCATGAAAGAAATAGGGAAAGTTAAATATGCCACTATAAACAAGATTTGTTTCATTATGAGTCTTTTACAATTAAACTCTTTCAAACAAAATTGCAATAAACGATAATTAGTTGAATCAAAGGAAGACAAAACAAATCGCATTTCCCCGTGCCAGGACTCGAACCTGGGCCGCCTGGGAGAAAACCAGAAATCCTAACCACTGGACCACACGGGTTTGATATGGATGTTGGAAGTAAAAGTACATATAAGTCACTGCCCCCTGACGACCGCTTGATTGGTTCTGCACAAAAGGTTGCAATGCGTGGATGAACCTAGTCCGCTGCCCGGACGCGAATTTATTTTCCGCACATGTTAAACTGAAATAGATGTATCAATTATTCGCGAGATAGAACACAGTTAAAGTGTTTCAAGAAAGAAGGTATAAAGGGGGAAAGAGACGAAAATAACAAGAGGCGAGCCTTAATTTCATATGCAAGTTCAACTGGTTTTGTTCTAGACAACATAATCTTTGTACAACAATGTCGGATGTTTTAATTTGGTTTGTTTAATTGAACTAAATGTTGTGAGGACATGATTACTGTTAGGCATTTATTTGATGCATATTGTCATTGAAAAGGAAATGTATGTTGAAAAGGAAATGTATGTTGGTAGTTGCGCTGTAGTGTAGTTTGTATTAATACAGGTTCATTGAATCGTATACAGGGTGGCCCAGAAAGAATGCAACACCTACGATCGTTACTTTCATCAACATCATCGACCAAGTGTCATTGTTTTTTGTTTGATTGGGTAGAACATTTTATTTCCCAACAAAATGATACCATAAGCACTGATTTTGGGTAAGGCGTTTGAATCCTAGGGACATTTTTCTGAGGCAATGTCGTTTCCTAAATTTGCTACTTTTTCGTCTCCAGCGATCCTCGGAACACGGAGGCATTTCGCTCCACGGCCTCCCATAGACAGAAGAACCGCATGACTGCTCTCCCTTTGATAAGGAAGACAATGTTGCGTAATTCAGTACCCCGTACGGTATGGCTTACATTGTCTTCCTTATCAAAGGGAGAGCAGTCATGCGGTTCTTCTGTCTATGGGAGGCCGTGGAGCGAGAATGCCTCCTTGTTCCGAGGATCGCTGGAGACGAAAAAGTAGCAAATTTAGGAAACGACATTGCGTCAGAAAAATGGCCCTAGGATCCAAACGCCTTACCCAAAACCAATGCTCATGGTATCATTTTGTTGGGAAAAGAATGTTCTACCTAATCAAACAAAAAACAATGACATTTGGTCAATAATGTTGATGAAATTAACGATCGTAGGTGTTGCATTCTTTCTGGGCACCCTGTATTGATGTAAAATGTAAAGTGGTCGAATTCGGATACGGCAATTAATTATGTATTTTTGCTAATACATGGTTCTGTTATGTTCTGAAGATGGTAGTATCATGATGTTATAGTATATTGTATAATGCTTTTTTGTTGTTGTAACTTTGTAATGTTATAAATATACTTAATGAGCAACGTCATAATCACTCACGAGTATTCATGTTTTTTGGTTTAAGATCGATGCAGAATATATTATAGATAATGGAGTGGGCACACGAGACTTGCGACGACCTGCAACAGCCTGCAACAAGACAATAGAACTTATGAAGGGCCGATCATGTTCGAAATAACTAGACGTTACATCAGAATGCAAATATCGCAATAAATTCGGTATTATTCCCATTATAGCCATAAATAGGTTGTATGTATTACATTTAGGCTAAAGTAAACCTAACATGTTATTTACCGTGCTTAATAAGCATTATAAGCCTGGTTTTGGGTTGTCGATCGAACAATAGCACGACTGGTCACGAGGAACGCATGCGCCGTGTGTTCTCTTGCGACGGCAGGTTCCCGTCGCAAGTCTTGTCGCAAGGTTTTTGAACATCAAAAAGTCGGTTCAAAATCCGTTGCGATCAAAACAATAGAAGAGAGAGAGAAAGAGCAAGGTGATTGCGGTGATTGCGGTTATTGCGGTGGCTTCATCTCACCCTATTGACCTATTGAAATTGCATCCATGGCAAATATTCATGGTTTGGTAGACAATACTTAATCCTGAATACTTCAGGCAAGTCTCGTCGCATGCGGTGACCTATTGAAATCGTATCCATGGCAACGATGCATGGTTTGGTAGACAATGATTTATCCTGAATACTCCAGGCAAGCCTCTAGATATTTCTGCTTTTC
>JBAMJV010000077.1:0-277860 GCA_037951105.1 Echinarachnius parma
CTGGATTTAGCCTAGAGGATAAAAATAATGAGGGTATGTATACCTTTCCACTTTTGACCTGTTGAGTGCATTAGTAGAACAAGTGGTTAGGATTAATGCTGGCTTCTTTATCAGGCTGTTTAATTTTCATTTACGAAGATGGTTGGTGGGTTATGAGGTTTGCACAGGCGCTTTCAATCAATTACGATTAGTTTCACTTTAGTATCACCATGTGAAAGATGCAACCTACGTTTCCATTCCAATTTATCATCTTCCTATTCATACAAAACAATAACATTTGGAAGATTAGAATCGTGATTTTCTATAATGTGAATAATACAAGAAATCATACACAAATAAAATTAACCAAACACATCCAGTGTATTGGCATTTAAAGTCTCGAAGAAAAATAACAAATCTTTCCACAAATTTTGAAAGGGGATAAACACCTTGATAGCAATATTTTTATTTATTTTTACTGAAGGTTCATAACTTGGTTCCAAGGGGTACACATTGACAACTGTTGATCACTAATTGAGAACAAAAGACATCATCCCCCATGTTCACACTTTCTTTACAAATTTGAACTTTTAACATTTCTCCCTTTTTGTAACTGGGTCATAGTCAAACAGCAGTGTTGCGGCTGTTAACATTCATCATAACAATTATCAAGTCATGGTCTCGTTAGGGGGACCTTTTCATTTTCACACTCAAAATCGATTTCTTTTCTACACGCCTGATCATTATGTTTAACCAACATTTGTTGCTGTTAGAACTCATCATGCTGTAAAGTCTTATACAAATCTTACAAGGGGAGAGGACCTTTGTTATTTTCTTACTGTTTGCCGGGTAAGTGACATGTTTTACCCAGGGGTCGACACTAGCACTTGCCCGCTTGCCCGGGGCAAGTAAAAATTGGCGTCGGGCAAGTAAAATTTCATAAATTGTCTAGTTTGCTTGCCCAATCAGGCAACTTAATAATAGTTCAAATACGAGAGAACAATGTAAATTCCTATGTGTAAATCTCATCTAGAAGTAAGAGGGCAAGTAAACTTTATATTGGGGCAAGTAAAATGTCAAAATTTACGATTTTAATTGCCTGAACGGGCCAGTACAGAAAACACATCACCATTCTAAAGCATTCGTTCATGGGTCTGCATATGTACAAAGACAAAGACAAACGAATCGTCCGGGATTCTATTGTCTCCAAACGTACGCGTGAATAGAATTGGCACACTCGCAAATGTTTGGCGCGTACAGAACCATGAAATAATAATGGTTCCGTAAGTGGTGGTAATTAATTGCATTGTTTATGCATTACACAACCCTTTGCAAAATGTTGGTATCTATTTGATATCACAAAACGGTACTAAAACATATAATTATGTGTTGTTCTTTGCCTGGTGGTCCCCTTTAATGTAGATGCCCATGCACAGCAAGTGATACATAACACGAGTTAGTTCTCAAAATCAAATCTTGATTCATAAGGGAGAGAACCTTCGTTAATTTCACACTTTCAAAATAAATACTTGACTCATATTTTCCCTTTTTTCACTGGCTAAACCAGAAAAAAAAATAATGTGGCTGTTAAATGTCATCATACGATTAAGTCTTTAAACACACAAGGTGGAAAATTCATATTTTCACACCTTCAAATATAAAACTTTTTTCACTTTACTTGATTGGATATAACATCCCTTCCCTTGAATTGGGTTAGAACTTATGAATAATAAAAATGTACCGTGGCTGTTCTGATGCGCATCATGCTATCTATTATTTTGTACACAGGATGGAACCTCTTATGTTTTCACATAATATCACACTTTTTGTTCATAATTCATATCCCTCCCCTCTGTGATAAATTAGTTTATCACTTATTGATGATAAAAATGGGTCATGCTTTCAACAGCGTGTTCACACACAAACATTTTCATCCTTAATCATGACTAAAGAAACGTCGTATAGAGAATCATGATTAACCAAACTACACTAACGTTCACAGACACAAAACCAAGATCTCAAAACAGGGTGGCTGGCCCAGCTGCACGAAGTGCGCAGTTTGCTACTGCGCAGTGTGTTGTCTTTTTTCTGTCTGCGGGGCGTTAAGCCCCGCCCAGTTATACGAGTCTCGTATAGCTAATCATGATTAAACGAGCGAGCCGTTGTTCACACACGAAATGATCGTGATTCTAAAGTCAGCTCTCGTACGATCAAACCCGCGTTTCGTTAATCATGATTCGTTATACGTTGATTCGCTATACATCGTTTCGTTTAGTCAGCGTTCAGACACACAAATTTCATCGTATAGCTAATCAGCAGCTGATTCTATAGTCAGCTGCTGATTCTTTAGTCATGATTAAGGGATGAAATTTTTGTGTGTGAACACGGGGTTAGTTTCGTCCTCATAGGTCGAAGGAACCTCTCCTATATTCACACTCAATTTCACACTTTCCTCTCACTCGATCAACATCTCTCCCCTATGTATTAACCTGTTCCCTACTAGACTTCTCAATCTGCATAGAGATAACGCAGCACCCACCAGGTCCCTGTAGACAGTGGATTAAAGGGGACCACCATATGCAAAGAACAACACAACACAGGGTTATATGTTTTGGTACCATTGTTTGATATTGGATAGATGTCTCACACTTTGGAAAGGGTTGTGTTATTAATAAATAATCAATGCAATTAATTACGGGCCGCTTAAAAGATCAGTGTCTATTCAAGCGCTGTAATAAGATCACATTTATTAAATGAAAAATTAATATTTAAACTTGATTTCTGACGCTCAAAATTTCCCAGAAGGTAGGCTAAGATATGCTTATTCATAAAATACCAAAATCCTAAATCTCATCTTTTGAACAAATTTTGACTATTTTAGCTAATAAAGAGAAACTACCACAGCGACATAATGGTTGTTTTGTGGTGTACGGTCACATATAGTATCATGATGGGTTTTCAAATTATATAATTTGTCTGGAAACCAATTTTTCTGTAATTGTTGGTGGAATGGACTACTTTATAAACTATTACATTTCATTTATAAGAAAATATTATTTTTGAGTGGTGGTTCCCTTTAACTGGGTTATAGATAATAGAAATGTGCCATGGCTGTTCTAATTCATCATACCAGTCTCTCTGCTCATTAGTGGGACCTTCCCAGAGATCAAAATCTGTCATAACAAACGCTGCACTTGGCCAGTTCCTGAGATTAATGCTGGAAATGAGAAATTTGATAAGCGAGCAAAGTGGAGCAAAGATAATCCCCTAGTCCACCACAGAGATACATCATGATTCCTCAATCCTCATGCTGTGACATCATAAAAAATCTATTTTTAGAATTTCTCAATTTGAACTTCATTTTCCGAAAAAGCATAACAAATAATGCCCAACGGTTGAAAACCAATCGAATATGTGACGTATTGGCTGAGATATGAACATCCGAATAAATAGATTTCAATAGGAAATCACTGTTATTTTGCTCTGGTTCGTATTTCCTATTTAAATAAATTCATTCGGATGGGCATATCTCAGCCAATACGTCATATATTCGATTGATTTTCAACCTTTGGGCATTATTTTGTATTGAATGGAAAATAATGTACACACCTTCCACCTGGAATAGAGTATAGTGCTCCCTCTATTGATGCAAATGAGACAGGAGTTTGCCTAGTCTTTCCCTGGAGTCTCTCTCCTAGTTGATTATTGCGTAGGTCTACGATTATTGTAAGCAATAACTGATGCATGGATGGCGTGGGCATGTTCAATTTAGTCTATTTTCCATTGCCCTTAAAGGGATCTAGTAACATTGTCCAAATCCTCAACATCCAATTGGAATTCTAGCGGTTCCCTCATACCTTGTTGTATTCCTATTAACAATAGAAGCATGGGACAGTTTTTCTAATTTCCCTTTCGTTAAAAAGATATTTACGATAGAAGTGTTCAGAAGTTAAACTCTCCACTGGATAGTCGTAACCGTGTACAAAGTCAGTGCAATGAGTAAGTGAATATCACTTTGCATTTTTGCTCATCACTCGGCCAAATAACGTCCATTTAACTTGACATTTTCACACAATACCCAGTGGACATATCAGATAACAATAATATACATCTGTATCAACCAGTCATCACTTTTTGCACATGTCAACAAAGTTACTAGATCCCTTTAATAAGATTTTCAAATTCTCCCCATGTTATGGGTGGGGGGGGGGGGGGGGGGGGGGGGGCGGTATACCCCACCCCCAATCCAAATTGTTTTCATTAACGATGAAGCATACACTTTTCCCACTGAAGGAATTTCCCAACTGACTTTGCTGTGCTAGAAAAAGGGACCTTGATAAGCTAATAACCATATTGTCAATTTCTATCAAGTGGTAACGTAGCCAAACATCATTCTAAGCTCTAGGCTAATTCAAAACTAATTATCAGTATAATTTTGGTATAATCAACGTAGGCGTATTCAGATAGGTGTACTTGCCATGGTTGTACGTATGTAAATAGATGCTCTGGTTTAATAGACCATGAATCAACTGAGCAAGAAAAATGGTTGTGCTAACATTGAAACAGTGAATGTACAATGTACAATTGCTTGTTCTGCGCAGATGAAATGGTGAAGTTTACCAACAATTATCAAAGCAATATATCAGGGCTCGACACTCGCACTGGCCCGGGGCCAGTGAAACTGCACTTCGGGCAGCAAAAATGTATAAAAGTCATATTTTGGTGGCCCGATCGGGCAAGCAGATTTTCAAGTTTCAACCCAACATAGACAAGAACTAAGAAAAATCTTGTTTTCTTTCATGACATACTTTATCTTATAATCACAAGTTTGATCAGGGAAAAGTTTACTTATAAAATCAAATTTTCGGGCCAGTAAATTTTTCTTTCGGGCCACCAGGAAAGGGGAAGAAATAATTATACTGGCCGGACCGGCCGCTGACAAAAAAGGTAAGTGTGGAGCCCTGAATATATATTATACAAGTTTATCACATCCACCAGATGAAATCACTAAAAAGCAATGTTTCAATCATTAAAATCAATCAATAGAAATTTGCCTTTTCAGGGGGGGGGGGGGGAAACCCCTACATATGCACGCACCTTCTATATAAATACTCTATGATCTTACTGGTTTTATAAAAATCGCAAGGGCGACGTAATAATCAACAAGCCTTGTTTCTACCTCCTTTCAAACTTGAATTAGTGCATTACCTAGGGATCATGTAACCATAACAACAGAGCTATCAGTAACGCAACAGGCTGCAAGGGGCATAATGCAATTTGATAGACAGCTCCATTCATTGTCCAAGTCTTTTTTCACATATTTATTTTGTCTGTCTGTCTGTCTTCTCTCTACCACTCCCTCTATTTCTCCCTCCCACTCTCTACCACCTCTCCCCCTCTCTCCTGTTCCTTTGTATGTGTTTCAATCGCTCCACTGTCTCCTCTACACATCATTTTCTCTCTTTCTATCTTTATCTTTGTCTGTATTCATCCCTTCCCTCCCTTGCCCCTCTTTCTCATTCCTGTTTTCCTCCGGCTCCCTTACTCTTTTTTTTATGTTTGTCTTTTTGTTTACGTCTATCACTCCCTCTTTCTCATTCTGCCTTCATACTTGTTCCAACCCCTCCACTTCCCCCTTTCCATACCACTCTCTATCTATCGTTCTGGCTTTGTCTTTGCCTGTTTCCATCCCCCCTCTCCCTCCCCTCTTTCTTTTTCTTATTTCTTCTTTCTCCCTTTCTTTTTCTTATTGCATCTGTCCTCTTTATGTATGGTTTTATTTCTCTCTCTCTGTCTTCATACATATTTCAACCACTCCCCTTCCCCCTCTCTCTATCTATCTATCTTTCTATCTTTGCCATTGTTGTTTCCATTCACCCCTCCCTCACCCTCTGTATTATTCCTGTTTTCCTCTTATCCCCCTTTCTCTTTCTTATTGCATCTGTCTCTTTATTTATGTTTTTATTTCTCTCTTTCTGTCTTCATATGTGTCCCCCCTCCCCCCCCCCCCCCCCCTCTCCATACCACTCTGTCTCTCTCTCTCACTCTCTATCTATCTTTCTATCTGTGCCATTGTCTGTTTCCATCCACCCCCCCCCCCCCCCCCCCCCCTCCTTCCCCTCTTTCTTATTCCTGTTTTCCTATTTCTCCCTTTCTCTTTCTTATTGCATCTGTCTCTGTATTTATGGTTTTATTTCTCTCTTTCTGTCTTCATATGTGTCCCCCCTCCCCCCTCTCCATACCCACTCTGTCTCTCTCTCTCTCTGTCTATCTATCTTTCTATCTGTGCCATTGTCTGTTTCCATCCCTCCAACTCTCTCTCCCTCTCTCTCCCCTCCTTCTTATTCCCCCTCTCCCTCTATCCTTTCTCCCTCTCCCATTCTCTTTCTTACTGCATGCATAGACTGTCTCTTTCCTCACATCTTTCTTTTTGTGTCGTGTCCTGTTCATGGACCCAATCAAATTTGTATAAGAACGGTTCTACCAAGGAGAAACTCATAACTCCTTGGTTCTACATCAGTGGCAGTATGTGAAGGTGTCCCAAACGCCTCTCATAGCATCAAGGATAATTAGCATCAACATCTAGTCCTAGGCGGAGGTGAGGTTCACACAATGGGCAAAAGTGAGATTCCAATACAGATACTCCAACAAGTTAATAAAAAGCTTGGCTCTCATAGTGTTTGTCTTGTGACACGGACCCAATCAAATTTGTATAAGAGCTAACATCAGCAGCAGTATGTGAAGGTGTCGCAAATTATGCCTCTTATTAACTTTTATTTTTAATAGCCCAACATACATGGTCATGGTGTGAGCCCGTCATGTGCTCAGGTGCTCATAGCTTATTAAAAGTAGCAATCATGAAGCAAAATAATATTTCTGTGTCAATTGCAATCAAAAAATTAAATATCCCATTTCTTTGATGTAAGAATACATATAATGTCCTCCTCCTAGACAGTAGTGTACAGGGTTGGAAACAAAAATAAGGAACATTTTGTCGTGAGAATGCGTCTATCCTCCCAAGATGGTACAGTGTATGGGGGTTGGGGAATAGGATACATAGCTAGGCAGACAGACAGCCATGAATTAACAATCAATTACGTCCCATCACACCCACTCAGCCACTGCGGACTTCCCTGAGCCAGAGACCGCAGGCAATTCATAAACCAGAGTGCTCAATTTACACCACAAATTAAAACACAAAGTATGAGTGTCATAAATTCCCCTATTCAAACAATTGCTGTGTCACGGTGTCAAATAGAGCCTGAGCTTTTCGAGCCTAGCAGGTTGTTTGTGAGAGGCAAATGAAAAGTAACACAACTACACAAGGAACTATGGACAACATTTCTTGTTGTGGGAATACAACTACTTTCCATCTTCTCCAGACAGTGGTGTACAGGGCTAGGATACATAGCTACGCACACAGACAGCCATGAATTAACAATCAATTACCTCACCAGTCACAGACCGCAGACAGTTTATAAACCAGAGTGCTCAATTTACACCACAAATTAAAACACAAAGTGTGAGTGCCATATATTCCCTAACAAGTTAACAACCCTTACCCCCATTCACACTTGCACATTGTGAAAATAATGATGGACATGATCCTAAAACGGAAAGCTTAAAGACATTATAATAACGTTTAAACTAGTACGTATTTCAAATTAATTTATAAAGAGGACTACAATTTAGAAAATGTTTGGCTTCCTTCCATTGTGTTTAGTTCCATGTTGACAAACAGTAGTACAATACAAGAGAGGGTAGACTCTTCCATCCTAAAGAAAAGGATATTTTAAAAATTATATCAATAAAATGTATTTTTGATATAAATTAATTTGCTTGAAGACAAGGTAAAGCACTGGAAAGGCCCCTCTTACTTAAAAATCACTAAGTAACTATGTTTTGCTTTTACTTTTAAGCCATTTCGGACTGGTCCCAATAATACACTGGCTAAAGAGAATAATTACCATAAAGAAGAATGCAAGAGGGAATTTCTAAATTCTCCAGACAACATGTTTGTTTCTGCCGACGTCGTCGCATTGATTCGCTAATGTCCCTGTCACGAGCCGTCTTTCAGATGTCGAAGGCAATGCACTCGCGTGCTTCAGCGTGAAACAGAAAAATCAATTTCTCGGAAGAAGGGTTTGGGTGAAAGTTTTCTAAACGGGCTCATGGTCACGGACAAACATTCAAGGGAGCATTTTATATAGTGTTTGGGTGCATTTTAAAGACTAATGCATGGGAATGCTACAATGCAGATTGCCATTTATCGCGTTCAGGACCGATTGATTTGGCTATATTTTGTATTTTCCATTTTCGGGACTAGTCCTGTACGGGTTAAAAGAAAGCTAGTTTTTGTGCGCGCGCTGCTTAACACTGAGCCGATGTGTATTACGCACAGAGCACAATGCTCCCCAGGGAGTGGAGATGGTGCACATGACGTGTGCTGGTTTGTATTGTATCCTATGACTGGGTTAATAAAAAGCACTTGTATCATATTATGCCCTTTATAAACCTATTATTATTATTATTATTATTATTATTATCATTATTATTATCATTATTATTATCATTATTATTATTATTATTATTATTATTGTTATCATTATTATTATTACATATATACTTGCTATCAATCACACATTTGTGATCAAACCCAAGTCTGAAAATGCACCTAAATGATCTGATAAATCTGATTGGCTCAAGTGCACAGTATATTTTCTGACTTGCGTTTAATCACAACTTTGCAATCCATTGCAACAATGTCTACAATGGGTTAAAGAATTTCAGATCCCTGAGAAAGACTAGACAGTTGCAAGCCCACCATGACCTCCATGTGAACTCTCACGATACAAAAGCAAACCCCTAACCAAATTTTTCTTGTCATTGTCAAAGGAAACAAAAGGGGGGACACGGAATAGAAAGGAAAAAGACTAAAACTTGGCAAAGTTGGGCATATAAACAGAAAGAGAGAGTCAGAGCCCTTTCACACACAGGCCAAATCGTGATTGCAATCACGATTGGAATAATTTTTCACTCCAATCACAGTATTTTTTGTCCGTGTGAAAGCAAACTAGAATCACGAATCGCGAAACGTGATTACAATCATGATTGCAATCACGATTTGGCCTGTGTGTAAAAGGGCTCAGAGAGAGAGAAGGGGGTGAGATTAGTGTTCTAGGAGGAATACTGTATGCAGAGATTAAACATTGAAAAATAGAACACGACATGAAAGGAAAATAACTAAACTTGGCAAAACATTGGTGTTAAAACTTGAGGGGAAAGAGAGAGAGAGAGAGGGGGGGAGGAGTAAAACAAATGGGGATAGATGTGATAAAGAGTTTAGATATTAGTTATGGAAATGTGATGCATTTAAAAGTGGAAAACAAAACACAAAATATAGGAAACAATGGATAATTGGCAAAAAGTTCCCACAAAAAGGGAGAAAGATGGAGAGATAAAAAAATTCATGTATATGTCATTCTGAAATATTTGAAGTGATTCAAAATTTTAAAAAGAACAACATCCGACCGAAGTAGATGCCAGTAGACAAAAGAATCTATGTAAATTGAAAGGATAAAAAAGAATGATCAACATAATCATAGTGCAACAAACCCTGGATATCTTAGTGCATTAGAGCGAGTATGGTTATTTTTCACACATAACACGTATATCTAAAGAGATACAAATAAATTCAGCATTATTATTAATCTTGCCACTATCAAAAATGCATGTACATCAAACGCAAGATACCAAGATAAAAAGACAAACAGATAATTAAAAGACATAAAAAGTCTTGATGTTCAAAACATTCTCCCGTTTGACAAAGTATACCTCAAAATTATTAGTGGATATTTGTAAAGGAATACAGATATACCATGACATCTATGCAATATACCCAGAATAATAATGCTAAATAATAATCTGAACCCATTCCCTTCGAGATTCTGAAATCTCCATAGACTTTGCACACAACCCACCTGGTTCCCGTAGTCAAGTGGTTAATAAAGTCATATCGAGCATGATTAATTTCACACCTATTAAAGGGACTTAGTAACATTGTCCAAATCCTCAAAAACCAATTGGAATTCTAGCAGTTCCCTCATACCTTGTTGTATTTGTATGAACAATAAAATCATGGGACAGGTTTTGGTTTTTCAAATTACCCTTTCGTTAAAAAGATATTTACGATTTAAGTGTTCAGATGTTAAATTATCCACTGGATCGTCGAACCTGTGTACAAAGTGAGTGTAATGAGTTAGTGAATATCACTTTGCATTTTTGCTCATTACTCGACCATAACGTTCATTTAACTTGCAATTGTCACACAACACCCAGTGGACATATCAGATAACAACAATATACATTGTATCAACCATTCATCACTTTTTGTACATGTCAACAAAGTTACTAGATCCCTTTAAATGCATTACACGGATATAATAACATATTGTAAAAATGTAAATCCTAAATCTCATTTGGTACAAAAGAGGGAGCAAGAATGCTTTACACGTAGCAAGCAGTAGAGAGAGAAAGAAATGTGAAATATTGTAAATCTAACATAGATTTATCAGTAATACATCAAATCAAACAAAAGATGACGAGATAAAAGATACATGAGTAGAGTTGATGTTTGAATGCAAAATCCATTATCCACAAGTTCAGAACAGAGAAAGAAATATGTTAATATGAAGTATCGTAAATCTGACATAGATCTAACGATAATACATCAACCGAACAAAAGATGACGAGATAAAGTTGACATTTATAAGCAGAATAAATAGACACACATAATGGTTAAAGGGTACCATCACCCAAAAATAATACTCTTTTTATAGAAAGTTAACATCTTTAGTATTCCATTCCTTCAATAAGTTCACAAAAATATGTTTTCAGAAAAAATATATAATTGGAAAACGCATCACCATTCTCAGCCATGCGGTCATGCGGTCTGAATGCGCAGACTATTATGCGAGCAGAGCCAGCGGCGCTCTATGCAGAGTGAACGAATCATCCGGGATTCTATTGACGTACGCGTGAATTGCATTGGCGCACTCGCAACTGCCTGGCCCGTGTGGAACCACGAGATAGCCGTGGTTCCGTAAGTGGTGGAAATTAATTGCTTTGTTTATGAATTACACAACCCTTTGCAAAATGTTGGGTATCTATTTGATATCACAAAACGATACCAAAACATATAATAATGTGTTGTCCTTTGCCTGGAGGTCCCCTTTAATGTTTGAATGCAAACTCCATATTATCGGCAAGTTCAGAACAGAGAAAAAATAAATGAAGTATTGTAAATCTGACATAGATCTATCAGTAATACATCAAACCAAGATGACGAGATAAAAGATACATGAGTAGAGTTGATGTTTGAATGCAAAGTATATCCACAAGTTCAGAACAGAGAAAGAAATGTGTTTAATATGAAGTATCGTAAATCTGACATAGATCTATCAGTAATACATCAACCGAACAAAAGATGTCAAGATAAAGTAGACATTTATAAGCAGAATAAATAGACACACATAATGGTTAATGTTTGAATGTAAACTCCATTATCCACAAGTTCAGAACAGAGAAAGAAATATATGTTAATATGAAGTATCGTAAATCTGACATAGATCTAACGATAATACATCAAACCAAACAAAAGATGTCAAGATAAAAGATACATGAGTAGAGTTGATGTTTGAATGCAAAATCCATTATCCACAAGTTCAGAACAGAGAAAGAAATACGTTAATATGAAGTATCGTAAATCTGATATAGATCTATCAGTAAATACATCAACCGAACAAAAGATGTCAAGATAAAGTAGACATTTATATTCAAGCAGAATAAAGAGACATGAGCTGGGTTGATGTTTGAACATGGGCGTACAGGCACATTTTTTTCAGGGGGGGGGGAGATCTTTTGCCTTCCCAATCATCACCTGAAAGGAACAACAACAACAAATTTGACACGGTTTTGCCCGAAAGTGACATGAGTATGTGCCCAAATATGACCACAGTTTTGCCCAAATATGACATGGTTTTGCCTGAATGTGACATGAGTTTGCCCGAATACGACAAGGTGTTTCCAGAATGTCAGGTGTTTGGGCCCAAATAAATATTCTACCATCCCCACCCCCCTTCCCCAACCCCAACTTGTACGCCTATAGGTGTGTTTGAATGCAAGCTCTATTATCCATATAATGTGACATGAGTTTGCCCAAATATGACACAGTTTTGCCCAAATATGACATGGTTTTGCCTGAATGTGACAGGAGTTTGCCCGAATACGACAAGGGCCCCGTTGCAGAAAGAGATACAATCGATTGTAAGTTGCAATTAATCGTAAGTCAGATCACGTGTTCTAGATGCGCACATCTGATTGGTTGAAACTCGTAAATTTTCGGACTTACGATCAATCGTAACTTACAATTGATTGTATCTCTTTCTGCAACGGGGCCAAGGTGTTTCCAGAATGTCAGGTGTTTGGGCCCAAATAAATATTCTACCATCCCCACCCCCGTTCCCCCCCCCCCCCCCCCCTCCCCGAACACCAACTTCTACGCCTATAGATGTGTTTGAATGCAAGCTCCATTTTCCACAAGTTCATGTTAGATCAAACCTTGCGATAAGTCACCCACACATAACTCAACTTGCATGACAATAAATGTCACTTATGTTATCTCCCCTTCCTGCCCGCCGTTCCCACCCTCAATTTGTTTGTATTTATTTTTTTTTACGAAAAAAGATCAATTATTTTCCTTCTTTATTTTGTGTGGCATTTAGGATTGCAATGACAAGTTGACAGTGACATGGTGTCTGCACTGACAACACCTGAAGAATCGCAGGTGACATCAAAAGGCAAAAAAACATCAATCAGAAGTGAATATTGTAATGCTTTAGAAACCATGGTATACAGGAGACCAACACCAAACATTTATCTTTAATATGAGAAAGGGTTTAGTTAAAGCTATTCAATTCTATCACTGCACAAACTCATGTTTCCAGAAAAAATGATCACAATTTAAAACTTAACAAGTGATCAGTTGAACATGGACGGGAGGTCTTTCAAAGTTTCACAAAGTTGAACTTTATTTCTCAACTTTAGACATGTAAATAAAAAGGGATAGTTATGTTTGGGTTCGGTTTAAATAAACTTTAGAGAATAAAACTTGTGTGTCATTATTGAACACCAACAGCTATCACTCTGCCATGCTTGAATATTAAAAAGAAAATTGTAATGTCTCATTTAGGACCCAGTTTTCATTTAAACATTAGCCCTTAACGCACGAGGGCCCCTTCTAGACCTCAAACCCTTCTCCTCAAAAATTAATAATACAAATAAATATTCAATAAAGAGATTATCAGAATCAATTTTGAAGCACATGAGGTTTTAAGCAAAGAACTTTCATTTTGCTGTCAGAAAACGTACATTGAATGTCACACATCATCATCATCATCATCATCATCATCATCATCATCATCTTCATCTTCATCTTCTTCATCTTCTTCATCTTCATCATCTTCATCATCATCATCATCATCATCATCATCATCATCATCATCATCATCATCATCATCATCACCATCACCATCACCATCACCATCACCATCACCATCACCATCATCACCATCATCATCATTATATCATCATCCATTTTGCTAAATATGTCATATTCTTTACTGTCACAATTTTAAGGAAGTTTTAACACATTTCAAGGGACTGCCATTTACATTTAGCCACTAAACAACTTAGTGAGTCATAATTCATGAAGTTTAATGCAGGAAGACAACATAATGTCACGGAAGGCACCTCGTCAAAACAATACAGGTATCTTTAACATCGCAACATGATGATTAATGCATGTGATAACCTTCTCACAAGTTTTATCGCAAGTTTGATCAGCGACGCAGGGCTCCCACGTGTGACCACAAAAGAAAGATGAAGATACTGGTAAGGAAAAAAGAAGAAAACTTCTTCTAAAGCGGATAATTTAAGTTGTTGTGTTCTTACACAAAACCCCGAGTCGGTTTCCCCTAAACCTCGCGTCGCGTAAAAACAGGTCACATGCACTCCCGCCCTATCCCTAGTGACTTATCGTTGCGTGCGCGACATACAACACTTCCCGCTTTGTTCTACTGCAAAACCCGCTCACAACGTAAACGTAACCTACCCATTACTGACACCCGATCCTATCGCATAACCTCCCGGGAGGAGTGCGGGTGTTTATGTTTATTTTTTGTTTACCTACTATTGTAATGCAGGTGTGAGGTTGTCTCGGACCCCGGGGGGCACCAAAGGAAAGGAGGAGGTTACGCTGGTTTAGCGCGTCATGTCACGTTTGTCTAGACACAGCGCGAAATCAAGCGTAAAAAAAAATAGTGTCTTTTCTAATCATCACTCTAGACTGAGACCGAAGTCAGGCGTGAAAAGTCAGTGTCTTGTCTTACCATATCTCTTAGACTGCGCGCGAAGTCAAGCGTGGAAAAGTCTGCATCTTATACGCTCACGATTTATCTCCGATAGCGCGCTAGCGGAAATGTCATACAGACAAGGTGTTTAATTCCTACTTGCTGCCAAGTCTACGGGTCAAAAGTTTAGCCGGTAAACTTTGAAGACATCTGATACCGGCTCCTTCTCCGATTCAATCCCCTTCTTCGATACCGTTTTCTTTTATTAACGCGTTCAAAATAAACTGGGACACTTTCAAACGAGCTTCGTCATGACTTACAACACCAACCTTGTCCTTTCCGAAGCTTTTTTTTTTATTCTTCACATTATTATACCAGTGTGTGTGACACACGCAAAAAAAAGAACTTTATTTAGAAAAATTTTGAATCTTAGGTTTCCTTATATGCCAGACTTCACATTTTGCCCAAATCACGCTTGAAAACTTAACCTTTTCTGATGTGAATGCGTTTCTTCTCAACTTTCAAGAAAGAAATGAAGCAAAAAATAAAGAGAAAATGATGTATGACAAATTGCCTCTGTGAGAGAGCAAATTTCATTCTGAAATGTCACTTTTAAAAAAAAGAAAATCACAGATGACAAAATGCCTTTCTAGGGATAGCTCACCTTCTAAAATTTCATCGGAAGATAGAAACTGAATTAAAATCATGTGCTTTTTATGACAAATTGTCCCTGCCACAGGTTAACGTTCAAAAGGAGACAAAAGGAAGATCATTGTTCACTCGATGATAAATTGCATCTGCGAGTTCAGCTGATGATAAATTGCCTCGGTGACATGTAAACTTTCAATCGAAAATGTCAGAAAGTTAAATAAAAACCCGGGGATATAATTGTGCATGACAAATTGCTTTCATCATGATAGGTTAACGTTCCTCTCAAATCTCCAGATACGTTGTGAAATTTGAGACTTATCTGACTAGACAACCTAACCCCAAGATAACACTTTACGGGGAATGGAATTGTTCAAACTTAGGTTATCATGACTCAATAATACAGACAGATATAAAGAGGAAACAATATTTCAACGTGTTCCCTTTGTGATTCTGAAATCCCCATAGACTTTGTACATTACCCACCCAGTTTCCGTAAGCAACAGATTAAATAGCAGAGGTGAAGCTAAGGTGAGAATTCTCGTCCCCACCCCTGTCCCTGGCTAGAATACTCACTTGGGAGTGGAAAAAGGGGTATATTTTGTGTGCTGCCTTGATTCATGACATCCATCAACAAGAGTAATAATAATGATATATAAAGTGCATCGATACTTTGAAATGTGAAAAACACAATTAACAAAAATTATCATCATCATCATCAGCAGCAGCAGCAGCAGCAGCAGCAGCAGCATTATCATTATCATCATCATCATCATGACTACTATCATCATAATCATCATCAACATCATCATCATAATCATCATCTTCATCATCATCATGACTACTATCATCATAATCATCATCAACATCATTATCTTCATCATCATCATCATCATCATCATCATCATCATCATCATCATCATCGCAAGTAGGCTAGCACTAAATTCAAGCACCGTAATAACATCTTTACGCAGCATTATTCACAAGAATTAGCATTTTCTAACCGCATTTCAACTGCGAAGGCAGAAGATTATACATTTGGTGTTAATCTAGATAGATTATTCTTATAAAAAAATATTAAAGAGCAGTTTACTATAATACACACCAGAAAAAAGGAAAAACTAATATTTATAGCGATATGAAACTGTTTGAAACTCAAACTGATTTTTTTTTTTTCCTTCCTATTTTGCACAAAATTATTCCATTTCGACCAACCTGCATACAAAAATATGGGGCAATGAACTTTTGTACATGCATGTACTGTATGTAGTATGCAAGTTGTTGGAAACTCGTACTGCATACATATTACATTCATCAGTTCATTGAACTGCAAGCAATTGTTTTTAAGAGTCACAGCCAAAATTGATCAGCTGAATGAAATAAATTGTCAATATTCTTTGACTGATAGCTCTGCGTACCTGCACACGACCCACGTAACCCAATCAATACCAAATGCTGAGAAGGTCATAGCATTATTATACAGTCAATATAGTGTACGTGGTAAAATGGGGGTTAACCGTTCTAGACTATTCGATTTTCAGTAAAAAACATGCATTCTCTACAGAAACCAGCCGGACTATTTTTCGGGACCAGTTCTGAATTGATTATATAGCTCTAGAACATTCTCTCTACTATTATTCTGCATATATTATCTATTTTGTTATCAAAATCAATTGATCATTTCAGACACAAAACATAAGGTCATAGTATATATCATGACTAATTGTGCGTCAAGAATTTCTTCTGACAGATGTGTTAATGTATAGAGTTACTGGTGTTGTTGTGGATGTCGCCATCGGTCATCGTTATCGTCATCGTCGTCGACGTCGAGTTATACAAGTCATACCAAACTCAAATTGTCTTGAACAAGTTAGGTTCCTTTTATGCCTCAATATTTGTCGTCTTCATCGTCATAGTCGTCGTCATAAAAATTGAAATTGTCTAGAACAAGTTAGAACTTTGTTTGCCCTTGACGAGTCAAGTTCTGTTCATTATCATGTTAATATATGTATCACCTTCATTGTCTACGGTCCCGTGAACTTGAATTTGTGTGGGGCAATAATGCCACTAAAGGTCACCCTAACATCACGGCCCACTGGCATCCAACAGAGCAGGAAGTGAAGCAGTATGGAGATTTTAAAGGGGTCTAGTAACTTTGTTGACATGTGCAAAAAGTGATGAATGGTTGATACAATTTATGTTGTTTTTATATGATATGTCCACTGGGTGTTGTATGAAAATTTCAAGTTAAATAGACGTTATTCGGCCGAATAATGAGCAAAAATGCGAAGTGATATTCACCAACTCATTGCATTCACTTTGTACACAGTTTCGATGATCCAGTGGATAATTCAACATCTGAACACTTCAATCCTAAATATCTTTTCAACGAAAGGGAAATTTGAAAAACCGAAACCTGTCCCATGCTTTTATTGTTAATACGAATACAACAAGGTATGAGGGAACCGCTAGAATTCCAATTGGATTTTGAGGATTTGGAAAATGTTACCATTGTAAAGTCCCTTTAAAGAGAGCTATATCAGTTTTTCAACAAAGCACCCCAACTTTGAACATGATTATTTCAGAATTTAAAAGGTGACTTAGCGCCCTTCTGTATCTCAACCGACGTCCCTTTAAGAGCCAGTGAATTGCCATTACTCTCCAAAGTGAAACAAATATGCAGGGGCCAAGGGGTGATTTAGCCCTCAAAATGCCCCCGAACCGTCCACAAGAATTATAAAAGAGCACCTTTAACTTCTTGTAGTGTTTAATTATTATAATGGAAAGTAAATTTCATTATGCTATTTATAGGCAGGCGAGTTTGAAAAGCGGCCTTTAGAACTGTGTAACGAGAATTATAAAAGAGCCACATAATTTCTCCGAGGGTTTAATTAATGTAAAACAATTTTCATAGTGCAATTTTACAGGTGAGCAAGTTTGAAAGGCGGCGCTCGAACAGCTTAACTGTATTCGTTTTAACCTGCTCAGGTTTGGTCCTGAAAAAATGTATGCTTTTTTCGATGGAGAATGCATGTTTAGTACTACATGTAAAGCAAAGTTCTTTATTATATAAGTCTTTATTATCCAAGCAAACGTATACAGAGATAATCAATAAAAGACTGGAGCTAATGTGATTTCTTTGTGTTTGTAAATCAGGGTCAAAGTCGTACCGAAGAAAATATAAATTTTGTATTTCAAAATATTGTCTTATTATTGCAGTTCAATTTGACAGAAAATGGAACAAGTTTCCTCAAAATATGTTGAGCAGTTGGGTCATAAAGGTGACACCAATTAAAACCTGCCAATTCACATTCTCATCAACTCTTCAAGGAGAGGAGAGGAAATTAAATTAAGCCGACAGCATGGAATCTAGGCTAATCCCACCGAGGTGTGGTTTTTGCCATTTTCTGCGAAGCAGCGCAACCAACCGACCGCACACATCTACAGGAGAGCCGACCCCCCCCCCCCCCCCCTCCCCTGCGCGCCCCGCTAACATGTCCAGCGCGAGGCCGGCCGTGTCTTTATTATTAGTAATGACCTTGAACCTGTCTGGCTTTCTAGGCAAGCGTGGTGTTGATTACTTGCACGGCTCGCTTGGGGACGGCCTTTTACACACAACACGATTTCACACACATGGGACTGAGTTATTTCAGCATGGACAAGCAATGGCTTTGGGGAAAGCTTTGAAACACAATATATGCAAATCTCTGTGGAGAATATATTTTATTTACATACCACCGCTAGTATATTTTCAGGAGTATAATCCATGGAGATTTGAACATGACATAAATGAAAGTACAGACATAATGGCCCGGATTCACAAAGCAGGTTTGTAGGAGGTTTGTACAAACCATGGTTTATCCATGGTCTACATCTATGGAGTGCCGCTCGTATACAAGTAAAACAATTTATAATTTATCTATTATATTAATACGGTAAGCTTCAACCCCCCAAATGCCTCCCACTCGAGATATCCTCACCCCGAGAATTCGGCGACTCCCCGACCGTCGGGATCGAAGGATATACGTTTTGCGGAGGACAATAAGGTAATTCCCGAGTCGCTCCCGCCCCGTGGTCGTCCTCCAGATCGAAGAAAAGGGAAGTCAGCAATGCGGTTGCTAAAGTTAAGGCGCCGAGCAATGACTACCGATTTACCGCCGCAACTTTGTTTGACGAATATAAAACGGAGTTTAAAAAGCAAGATATATATTACGAAACAATTCAAAGTTTACGAGTTGCAAAACTGTCCAGTTTTGGATAAATATAAATTATTATTATCACGCAAATGGTCCATATGATCCGTAAGTTTGAAATTGACAACGCACTGTAACGACAACGAGTGTAATAGTAGCTTAGTTCAATAGTTTCGTCATCGTTGTTTTGCGTGTGTTATTCGCGAGCCCACATACTTTGTACACAGCTGAGCGAGCGAGCTAATCCTTTTGTACACGGTGCAATTGTGCATTGAAGTGAATATAGAACGGGGGGGAACAATGGTTGAGGGGAGTTTCTTTCGTATTTATACATTGACCAGGGCATCGGCTAATCTTGCTAAAATCGCTCCATGGTATAATGTGCAATATCGCCACCCTGTGTTACAACACGCACAAGGAAAGAAGGATATACCATCTCGCATACCATCTCGCAATCCGCTCAGGATTGATAATACAAAATGATTATAAAAAGTGTCATTTTATTAAATGCATGAAGAGACAGCTGTAAGCGTTCCCTCCATCGCAATATATCCCCGGGTTTCACATTATGATAAACGTATAACAAGGGATGATACTGAAATTGGAAATCAAACTTTTAGGACAAAATCCTGCAGATTTGGAAAAGGGGAAAAGGCGATCACCCCCCCCCCCCCCCCCTACCTGCCTACTAACTTCGCAACAAAAAATAAAACAACGAAAACGCATCAAGCGCATGTGTTTGTATTTGATAAGTTTGTCATGCATACAATTTCATCGTATTTTCATTATTTTCATTATTTGTAACATTTAAACAGAGTGTACCGGGGATATCCGATGGGTCGGGTTTATCATGTTCACTGAAAGGATGTATCGCAATGACATGTGCAAAAGAGCGGGGTGGGGGAGGGGTAGCACGCCTGTGTCTCTTTCGTTTTTAAACCATGTGGATATAGGGACGTTTTAAATAAGTTTCAGAGATCGTTGCTTTTCACTGAAAAAAAACCCCGCGGATTAGAAGACACGAGGTTATGTGCTATGCAGGCAATTTCGAGTCGCGGGGAGGGGGGGGGGGGGGGGGGGGGGGCAGCGGCGAAGCTACTATATTATCAAGAACACGAATGTAGTGGACCATAATTATGAAATATGGGGGATAACTTTGCATGGGTACTGAAACCATCATGATTTTGTTATACATTGGCCGGATGTATATTGTTGACCAGGGCCCCGACGGGTTGTGGGTCGGGATTTAGTTGCCCGTGTCTATTTTGTCTCACTATTTAAAATGATGGCTATGGGAATAGTATAGTTTTAAAGTGTCGTTATGTCGTTATCGCCTTTCTCTCACACAAACCCGCGGATTTCCGCGGGTACAGCTAGTAATGATATGACTGTGATAGGATTTATTTTTTGCATTTTGTAAATGTGTACCATCAACATTGTTAACAAGTAAGGAGTTTACATAATTTCTTTCTCCATCAGTTTACAAATGGCACTCCATAGATGTAGCCCATGGATAAACCATGGTTTGTACAAACCTCCTACAAACCTGCTTTGTGAATCCGGGCCAATATGTATATCCAGTCTTCCAATGCGATACAGCAGGACACTTTCCTCAGAGCAGGTCACTTATTGCTATGACAGTGTTTTCAACAGGTGGAGAGGAATCAAATCTAGACAAATACTTCAAATTCTTATCAAAAGAATGAAATCACTTACCTATGGTGGTGAAAACAATGGTCGATATTTTTTGTTTGCAGCAGCCAAGGCCCAATCCACGATCCAGTTGAATAGAGCAAAATCAGCATCCAACATAAATGAGAAAAGGAGTAAGGGGAAAGAAAAGGGGACAATAATTTAATAGTCATGTTATGATGATAAACTCATTGTGTACACATAGTTTATAATTTCAAGGCATTTTACTAATTTGAATATATTCATTCTATATTAAATGTCATGGCTGCTATTCAAATAAGTGTTTTGTTCAATGATTTTAACACATTTTGTGTGTATTCATAGAAAAACTATGAGACAATATAATGTATGTTGCCTTTCGAGAAATTAAGTCATTCATAAATTAATATCGACTAGATTGGGCACTGAACATAATTATCGACCTAATAAAGGGCATAAAAGAATAGCATTATTTTATTTTCAGGGAACCAGTCGAGTAAATATTTATCTTTCAGATAATTAAAAAATACTAATAACCATCAATATAAAGATTATCGATACTAACAGTATTATCCTATAAATAGAATGAAGTGCCTTTGAAAACATTGCTAAATGTCTACAAACATACCTATAAAACATAATGCACATACAATGTACTGAGGACAGTGAATAATTGGTAATCTTATACAACAAGTATATATTGGTTAATATTTCAGACAGTGAAATATATCAATAATAATAATAATATACATCAATAAAATATGCAACAATATGAATGGTGTTATGATATAAATGATAATCGTAATAATAATAGACCAGCATTTATATTGGGCTGTCAATCTAGAAATTCTATTCCGAGGCACATTATACTGTTCAATGAAACTAAACATGGAATAATGTTTCATTCATTAATCCTATTTCCAAGGTAGCCGAATTAATATTGTTCAGCAAAATATATATTAATCACAATATAAATCAATAAAATGTGAACCAATAAAAAATGTTGTTTGATAAAAATACAATGAAACTGCACCTGTAGGGAAAATGTTTCATTCATTAATCCTATTCCAAGTTAGCGAGTAATATTGTGAACAGGATTTTAGACTGAAAAAAATATACATTAACCAGAATATAAATCAATAAAGTGTGAACCAATAAAAAATGTTGTTTTGCTCTAAATGCAATGAACTGCACAGGGGAAATGTGTCAGTCATTAATCCTTTTCACAGGTGGCCGAGTAAATATTGTTCATGATTTCAGACAACAAAGTACATTGATAACAATATGAATCAATAAATTGTGCAATAATGCAAATGGTGTCATGCTATAAATACAATCAAACTGCAGAGGGAATAACGTTTTATTCACTGCTTTGAACAAGAATTGAGTAGCGGGCAATACACATAATTATTGACTACATTCTAAGATCCCAAGGTTGCCAATAGAAAACATGTTATTATTCTCCAGAGCCGGCCAATAATATATTTTTCTTTCAGGCATCAAAATCATAATAATCCAAATGGATAAAACGGGTGTCAGTCGAAATGGTGTTATGCTATAAATACAATGTAAATGCCCTGGGGATTCTCTTTATAATAATAATCATGAAACACATTCATGAAAAAGATATGTATATATCAAACCGTAGGGTCCATGATCAAACCATTGACTGAATTACAGTGAAACCTCGCTATAAAGAGCTCTGATATAACAAGACCCTCTTACAACAATGTAATTTGACTAGTTCCAGCTCTTTTATATTCTTGTTGCATTTTACTAAATATAACAAGTCCGATCCCATCGATATACACACTGGATATAGCACGATGTACACTGCCAAAATGGCAAATGCGCGACGTTGAAGCCGCCGCAAATATCTAAAAGTACACAAAAGATTCACGCGAGTGAATGGAGCACTTTTTGTCTTGGGAGTACTCTTCACACTGTCGCTGGCTTCATGAAGAGGGCGCTGTTGCTATATCCAGTATTTTTATATCGATGTTCCGACCATGCTATGCCCTCCCCCACATAGTGTGCTCCCCATATAACAAGATAACTGATAAAAAACAAGTTTATGATCATGACCCCACGGATCTCATTATAAAGAGGTTCAACTGTAGTAGGCAACGTACGACAATTATTGACACAATTCTATTGACCCGCCCCAAGGTTGCTAGATGGATGCAATAATTATTTTGCCCAGACACAGAGGAGAGAAAAATGACACTTTCTCACCGAATGAATGTCTCAATAATTGGTCAATGACCGATGCAGCCATTCATCATATATGTACACAATGAAGTAATAATCAAAATTAAAAATTGTAATCATGTACAAAAGATAACGTATGATTCTGTATTAAGCAATAAATATAAATTTAGACAATCGTCACAATTTGTATGATTGTATAATTTGTATGACGGATCAACTTTAATCATAATCTATTCAAGTTCACAATAAGGACAACGTCAACTATATACAAGGGTATTACAGCTTGATACAAGAAATTATGCAACAGGAATCATGAATGTAATAATTGGAACATTCAAAGATGAATTTAAATTCTTTGTAATCCAGCATAAAGACAACTATGCCTGCGTATTGAATTGTGAGTGAATTGAGGGCCTGAGCTTTTAATCCTAGTACAATCTTCATCATAATCCTCATCATAAAATATACAAATGTACACGATTGCCATGTCAACTTTTTAGCAGCAAGTTTTTTACCGGTAGCTATTCGACTTGCGCGGTAAGTATAGCAAGTTGAAGCAAATTACATTTCATATCTTACATTCATTTTATTCTACCGAGAACCCTAAGTTTGTACAAACGCTTGCACCAGAAGGTACAATAAAGGGTGGCAGCTCAAAGATGGGTATTCACACAAGTTTTAGACATGAGACTGTTGCTAAGTGTCAAACACAAAACTCTACATTTTTCGTTGGGAACGTCAATTGCTTGCATGTCTGACTTTCACTTTGACATGTTGTATACCATTAGTGTATTGACATAGCCTAAATAGTCCCTCTTCCCCAAACTTTCTATCCCATCCCAATCCCTTCTCACCCCTGACCTGACCTCGGGAGGTCAACTTCTGTTGACTAGTCCCATCCATGTTTAGATGTTCTCTGTTGCATTTTAAAACCAAGCCCATTACTCCCACACCATCTCCTCTGCTCCACAATGCCTCCCCCCCCCCCCCACCCCCCCACACACACACACACACCCCTGTCACATTATCCTCAGATGACAAAGACTCTTCAGAGATGATCACGCTTAAAGGAATCTAATAACTTTGTTGACAAGTGCAAAAAGTGATGCATGGTTAATAAAATGTGTATTGGTGTGATCTGATATGTCCAGAAAGTAATGTGTGAAAATTTCAAGTTAATTGGATGTTATTTGGCCGAGAAATGAGCGAAAATGCAAAGTGATATCCACTTACTCATTGCACTTACTTTGTGTGGTAAAATCCGAACCTAAGCATCATTAAATACAGAAATGTGTAAATCCACCGCCCGTTCGCACCTGTCCGCGCCACTAGCGCTGGGCTGGAGATATCGACAAGCTGGGGACAAGCCCGTATAGCGAACACGCACGCGGTCATTTGCACGTAGTGTATGCGCGATTCCGCGTTGGCAGTATCAATCCGCAGTAGATCAATTTATAATTTTGCAAATATATCAATTAGTAGGCGGTTTCTTGGCCAAATTTGTATAATCCCATATTAGTAAAACTATTTTCTTTCCCATGGTTGGTAATAAGAGTGTACTACCGTACATACCGGCGTAATCGCCGCATACTTTTTCCTCGAAAAAAACCTGCAAAGTCGGGGTGCGGCGTGTACGCGGAGATAGTCAAAATGTCACTCTTGACTGGCCTCAAATCAACACATTTCAGCAGGTGTGGGACTATTGGTTGTATTGCACTGTATTGTATTGCGTGATAAAACATTATATAGCCAAATTGTCTACGTTTACCCTGGCCTAGAATGGTTTCTCACCTTTTTTGCTGATATTTGCGAAATCCGATACGTTTTTAACTTCAAAGTTACGAAACAAATGCACACTGCCAGAGCCGCGCTCGCCTAGCTGTCATCGATCTAGCTACGTGCGTTATGAATGCATTGCATTTGCACGTACGTACATCACAGTACCTGGTTCTCTGTAGTACAGTGCAGTACAGTAGGGTTAAATTTCACGCGCCGCCGATTTCATGCTAAAATTTGGCACATTTTCCCAGCCGATTTTCTGGTTTCCCGCCGTTATTCCCGCTTTTTTCGTCGCCAGTTTTCCTAGCGCACTTTTCTCCCACATTTTTTTTTTTTTCAATTTCAATGCCCAAAGTCGGCATGCGGCGTTTACGCGGATGCGGCGATTGCGCCGATATTTATGGTATTCATTTTTAGGGGGTGGGACGTTTCCCACTACTGTCATTCACCTTTAAGCCCGAGTTCAACTTCAGTGGATCAAGAGAGCAACTCTATTGTCCTGCTCCAATCTTGCTCACTTCATCATGTTTATTTATGCAAGTTATGCCTGACTCCAAAATCCCATAATTTCCCTCTGCATTTTTTATTCAAATCCTCCCTACTAATCCTGCTACTCCATCTTCCCTTTCCATCCCCCCTCCCCCCCCCCCCCCCCCTCACCCGAACTCCTCATCACCAGTACATGCTTTCTGCATGTCCCCCAGCCCAAGTTCACCCCGACATCAGAGGATAATACTAGTTTGGAAGGGGGTACTCTTCCACAAGGTCCCCTGCACCCAATCACTTCTTCTGTTCTTTTTGTCTAATCATAAGCATCACCACCCCTCTCTCCCCACACCCCACCCCCACCCCTAAACCTAACAGTACTTGACCTAGCTAGCCCCCATCAGGGTCACTGGTGGCATGCCTTTTCTCTTCTTGCCTCCAACCCTTCTTCAGTTATTGTAATCACCTGTAACAGGCTGTATCACTATCACCATCCCTCTCCCCGCTCCCTAATTTCAAGTTCCTCTGACCTAGCGCTACTAGACTGGAACCCCTTATCCCCTTCCCCCCTGCTCCCAATCAGGGGGAAATTAAATTTTTTTTTTATTTCGGGGGCTCCCCTTCTAATTTTATGGAAGTTTTTGGGGGCTACTTTTCCAACTTTCGGGGGCTACTTTTATAATTTTTCTTTTTTTCGATTTTTCTTCTTTTTTTCGGGCATTTCGGGGGCGAATTCGCCCGCCGCCCCCGTGTATTTTTTTCCCTTCCTTAAATTTAGCTCATTTTTATAATAACCTCCCCTTGCCCCCTCTATCCCAAGTTTACCTGACCTAGCCCTATACGTACAGGTCAATTCTTGTTTGGAAGGAGGCACCTTTTCCCCTGCCCATAATCCTATATTAATTTTCTTTTTTTAACCCAATCATAAATACCACCCTTCTCCTCCACCCCTCTCAACATCAAATTGACCTGACCTAGCCCCTTTCAGGTCAGTATGATACCCCCCCCCTTTTTTTTTCCCCTGCCACGAATCGCTCATTCAGTTCTCTATTTATCATAACCATCATCACAGCCCCCTCTCACCTCCCCCTTAATCTTAAATCCCCCTGACCTACCCCTATAGAGGTCAATTATAGTTTGGATCATACATACAGTTCTTGTTTGTATCACAACCATCATCACTACCAATCACAGTTCTTTTTCAACAAAACAATTATCACCACCCCTCCCTCCTGCCCCCTCAATCTCAAGTTCACCTCACCTAGACCTATTGGGTCAGGATAGCCCCCCCCCCCCCCCCTCTTTATCCTAACCCCCATTCCCAAATTAATTTTTCTTTTCATCATAAAAGTCATCAGCACCCCTCTTCTTCCCGCCCCCTCAATTTCAAGTTCACCTATCGGGATCAGGACAGCCCCCCCCCCCCCCCCCCCCACCCCCTCTTTATCCTAACCCCCAATCCCTAATTTTGTTTGTATCATAAAAGTCATCAGCACCCCTCTTCTTCCCGCCCCCTCAATCTTAAGTTCACCTATCGGGGTCAGGATAGCACCCTTTTTCCCTGGTCTCAACTCTCAATCCCTTGTTCAGTTCTGGGCTAAATCCCCCATTCTAGGCCAACCTGCCTGATCACTAGATCAAAGTCAATCCGCAGCTGGCGCATGCTGACACGTTCCCAGAACACAACCTAATATCCTCTTACAAATTGTGCCCCCTTTTCACTTTTTAACTTACCTTTTTGTGTACACATTTCACTTTGATAATAACTCCCCATTTTATGTTTTGTATTATTCTGGACCATTTTTCACTTGACAAATTTTGCCCCCTTTCACTTTGTAACTACCAGTATGAATTCCCTTTCATTTTTTTTTAATACCAATTCACTAAATAACTCCCAATTTTACTTTTTTATATTATTCTGGACCATTTTCACTTGGCAAATTAGTTTTGCCCCCTTTCACTTTTTAACTCCCCTTTTTCCCTTTCATTTTTTTAGTCCATTTTTTAAAAACTTTTTTGTATAATTCTGGACCCTTTTCACTTGACATATTCCCAGAAAACAGCAAGCTTTTTCTCACAATTTCCTCCTTTACAATTTCTTTCTGTAACAAATATACATGTTTATTTTCAGAACACAAGAGCACATAATTATACAACAATTTGGTGGTGTCTCTTTTGTTTAAACTTCTCTGTTTTATTGTTCTCTCTTCACAACATAAGAAAATGTATCCTTACAAACTTTCACTTTTCACTTGTTATCTTCTTTTTTTACTTTTCTTTCCAGTAACACATTCCAAAAGCAGTGAAAATGCCTACTTACAAATTTGTGTTCTTGGAATAACGTTTTACACATTTTTATATGTATCTAAATTTATGGCAAACTTACATGTTCCAAGATATCATGCACATACCCAAAACAAAAAAATTGGCCTTTCTTTCTTCCTAAATTGTTAAATAGAGTATTTTATATTGAAAATGACAATAAAAGGGTAAACTTTTCATCAAATGATATAGAAGACCATTAGAAAGCTACAATCTTTTTGATCATTACAAAAATACACGCAGACATGTGAGAAAACATGCATGCTCATCGCAGCTCCGTTTTCTTTGCCTTTGTGATATTAATTGGACAAATCTAATTATGGGAACAGCACATTCGATGTTGAACACATGTTTTCCTTCCAATTAACTCTTCATGTGTGTTCCCCAGCGAACCGCTGTGTGCTTCATTAATTTCAAAGCGCATGCACAAACGCGAAGCGTGACATACAGGTTTGTACGCACACACACACATACTTACATACATACACATACACATACACATACACACTCACACGCACTCACATATTAGGTCACATGATACATGTATGTCAGCACCAAAACCGCTGTGTACTTCATTAATTTCAAAGTGCACAGACGCGAAGCGTGACATACAGGTTTGCACGCACACACATACATACATACGCAAATACTTACATACACACACATACACACACACACACTCACATATTAGGTGACATGATACATGTATGTCAGCACCAAAACCGCTGTGTACTTCATTAATTTCAAAGCGCACGCACAAACACGAAGCGTGACATAAAGGTTTGCACACACACACATACATACGCACATACTTACATACTTACATATACACATACACACACACACACACACTCACATATTAGGTCACATGATACATGTATGTCAGCACAAAAAACCACTGTGTACTTCATTAATTTTAATGTGCACAAACACAAAGCGTGACATACAGGTTTGTATGCACACACATTACATACGCACATACTTACATACATACACATACACACACACACACTCACATATTAGGTGACATGATACATGTATGTCAGCACCAAAACCGCTGTGTACTTCATTAATTTCAAAGCGCACGCACAAACACGAAGCGTGACATAAAGGTTTGCACACACTCACATACATACGCACATACTTACATACTTACATATATACACATACACATACACACACACACACACACACGCACTCACATATTAGGTGACATACATGAATGCCAGTACCAAAATGGTGGATGGTGAATTACTACACTTTCATAGTCCTGCAATGTGCACAGTATACACTACAAACATGAACATACATTTTGTATGTGGTTCAATATTAGAAAGTTCTACATTGAATAAACATAATGCGCATTCGCACACCGGGCGGGGCATGCATGAAGAAAAATGTAAGAAATCAATCTGAAAGGAATGGAATCGCATCGATATGATCTAGACGTGTGCGCCGAGTAATTAATACCAACATTTTCAGGGCAGCTCCTCAAATCCATTTATCAGATATTGACTCAGCGCTTTCAGTATGATAACCGATACCACCGTGGCGTGTGAGCCAAATACTACATTATATAGTTTCCTTTTAATACGGAATGGTCTAGAGAAACCACGATAATAATTTTTTTCCCACACAAAAACAATCTCTCCACTCTTATCTAATTCAATCGCTTGAGATGGAACGTGTTTGTTTTCAAACAATGTACACCAGACACGACTCAAAGAATATATAATTTCTTTCCCCAAGACCTAGACACAATACAAACATTGAAATCAATATTTTGCTTTTCCTACCATTCTTTCGCTCCTACCCTTATTCAATCACTGGTGAATCAGCGCCTAGGTATTTGCCTTAGTGCATATCCTTTAGTATTTACTTTCAAATATATGAAATACATGTACAGTATGTAGAATATTATTTCATTTCTTCAATTTAAAAAACTACCTAACATTGCTGGTTTCCTACCGTTTTCTTCTCTTCTATTTATCCCAATCAGTGGGGTGTTGACAGCCAGCCTTTCATCAAAGAGTACTGTATAATCTTTTGCTAATTACTAAAAACAATGTTTCTATACATGCAAATACATACATTTGTCAATTCTTCTACTGTATTATTAATTATATATATATTATAAATTGTAAATATTGAACTGATTATCATTGACAATAAACAAATTTCATTTCATTTAAAGGGTACCACCACCCAAAAATAATATTCTTATAAATGAAAGGTAACATCTTTAGTATTCCATTCCATCAATTAGTTCACAAAAATATGTTTCCAGAAAAAAATATATAATTGAAAAACGCATCACCATTCTAAAGCATGCGTTCATGCGGTCTGAATTGCGAAGACTAATGTGTGCAGAGCGAACGAATCGCCCGGGAATCTATTGTCTACAAACGTACGCGTGAACAGCTGCATTGGCGCACTCGCAAATGTTGGCCCGTATGGAACCAGGAAATAGTAGTGGTTCTGTAAGTGGTGAAAATTAATTGCTTTGTTTATGAGTTACACAACCCTTTGCAAAATGTTGGGGATCTAGTTGATATCACAACACGGTACCAAAACATATAATTATGTGTTGTTCTTTGCCTGGTGGTCCCCTTTAAGTTTCACTTTCAACCATTTATTTAATTTCAAATGTGGAAAATAAGATCAATCTTAGCAATATAGACAAGCATAGGGGCGGGTATCAAAACAGCTTTCCATTAATCTTCCATCAAGAGAAAGATTTCGACTCCCATCTAGTATATAGCACGTTTTTCATTTTTCTTTCTATCCTTGTATTTACAGCAGGCGATTTCGTTTGTCCTTCCTTTTTTCTGACTGGCCGATCAGCATCCAGTTTTTCATTCATCTCATCTCAAAATAGTTTTACATTTTAAATACAAGTAAAATAATAAAAATATAATTTGTTTTACTTTACCCTATATGATGAAAAAGTTTATTTCCATTCATATTTTCTTTCCTTTATTCAATCAAAGTCAGAATGTGGTTCAATTTCGCATCGAATGTGAAAATATCATTGAATGTGAAAATATCATCAAACTTTCCAGAAATACACACACACAACAACAAAACAGCTAGAAATCTATTTTTTCTTCTTTCCTCCCCTCAATCAATTACTGGCAGAATCGACGGTGTAGTATTATTATTGTAAAGACCATAGTTCAATTTTACAAACACGAAGATACGACTTCCCTTCCCAAAACGACATCTTCAAAAACTACCTTATGATTTTATCTTCCCTTATTCAATCAGCAACATAGAGCAGCAGAAAGGGAGCTGAGCATTCGTCTATGAATGCACATGGTTCAAGTGGAAATATCTGAGATCCTTCCCCGAGATAGTAAAAAAAGAAAACCTGGAAAATTACTGTCCTTCGTTTTCCCCGTCCCCCCTGATTCAACCATCGACAGCTAGAAGCATTCATCAAAGAACATGCTTCAATTTTAACCCATTGCCTATGGGGAAAACCTGGTGTACAGTCAAACCTGTGTATAGTGACCACATATACAAGAGAAACAAGAAAAGCGACCACTGTAGACAGGTGACCTCTACAGACGGGTTTCATAACATTACTAGCCAAACCTGTAAATCGTGACCAACCTAAAGGGAAACAAGGAGAGGCGCCACTGTAGACAGGTGACCTCTACAGACAGGTTCCATTACATTGTCAGCCAAACCTGTAAATAGTGCCCACTTTAGACAGGTGACCTCTACAGACAGGTTCCATAACATGGTCAGCCAAACCTGTACATAGTGACCAACCTAAAGGGAAACAAGGAGAGGCGCCACTGTAGACAGGTGACCTCTATAGACGGGTTTCATAACATTGTCAGCCAAACCTGTAAATAGTGACTACCCTAAAAGAAAACAGCAAACGTGACCACTGTAGACAGGTGACCTCTATAGACAGGTTCCATAACATTATTTGCTCTGTAGGGGATCACTTTTGGTGGCCACTATAGGCAGGTTGGCTGCTATAGACAGGTGGCTACTGAGACAGGTTTGACTATATTCTATGGGAATGTGCAATATATTAGATGGAACAGATTAATAACATGATCTCACGCAAAACATGTAGACAATAATTTCCTTTCCCAAGATAGAAAAGCTACCCTTATATTTTTTCCCTCCCTTGCTATTTTTTTCCTACTCTTATTCAATCAGCGATGGATCGACAGCGGAGCAGTCGTCTTAGAACATGGTTCATTTAAAATTCCCCGTCCCCATGCGCCTCCGCTAAATAAGCATGGTCACAAACGGTATAGGCAACATTACAACATAGTGCCGTGGGCTATAAAGACTACAGGCGGCAGGTGCATCGAATGTGTATTTAACACATGTGCCTTGTATGTTGGTGTGTGTTTGTGTGTGTGTGTGTGTTTGTTTGTCTGTATATTATGTTGTGTATGTGTGTACATGTTTGTGCATATGTGCGTTTATGAGTGATTGTGTTCGTGTTTGTTAGCGTGTGTGCTGTGTGTATGTGTGTGTGTGCGTGTGTGTGTCTTTTTTGTTTTGAAAGTGTGTGTGTTTGAGTGTGTGTGCATACATGTGTGTATGTGTATGTCTGTGATTATGTTTGACTGTGTTTGTGACTGGATGTTAAATGTAAATGTATGCGTACATGTAAGTGTGTATTACAATAAATGAGTACTTGTGCGTAAAAGATATGCTATTTTCGTGTTGGTAGAATGACGCATGTCTGTTCTTCTATTTGTCTTTAAGTGTATTTATCATATTTTGCATCTCATATTAAAGGGGTAGTATAGTTTTGGTAAGGCTGAATTTTAGTAACCAAACCTGGACAGTACACATTATAAACTAATGGTTATAACTCCACCATGCTCGAAAGGTATACAAAATTACAAACGACTAAGTAAAAAGCCCATTATCATTCAAAAAGAGCCATTAAAACACAAGAGGGCGCTCTCTAAAAAGGCATTGGTTTTAACCATTTTTCATACAAAATTATGCATGTGACGTTTTATTGAATTCATGATTAAATAGAGAGATCATGAACTATTTAAAAACGATTTTGAACATTTTTGAAAAAGTGCATGCATTTTTTAATTTTTTGAAAAATTCATCTAATTATTTGGGCCCCAAATAATTATAAGATCAGATATATTTATTGATATTTCAGCCGTTTCTGGACCGATTTTGACCAAATAAAGTTTATTCTGCCATTAAAATTGCATGTTCTCTCAAATTCGACACTCAGTTTTTCATAACCTCACAAAAAAATTGTGATGTGCAGCGCCCTCTCTACCAAAACTAAACTACCCCTTTAAGTCCACAAGAGTGAGTTTATACTTATGTAGAATACTAGAATATATGTTTGTTTGTTTGTATGTGTGCATAAATGTATTTGTGTGTATGTGCATATGTGTGAGAGCCAGTGTGTGAACATATCTGCTAATATTGTGAACTTGAATGTGTACATGAACTTGACCTACAAGGAACAACATAGTGTGGGTCTGGAAGTTGGAGACTAAATGTGCCTGTTAGCAAACATACATGTATGTAAAGTTCACATACTGTGAAATGTACACATGGGGTATTTAGGGAATGTCAAGTATGGTGGTAAAACCATGGGGAGGGTGTATATTGCTGGTTGATTTCTTTATTCCATTTCTGTTTTGTTTTGTTTTGTTTTATTGCCCATGGGGCCTTTGTTTTTTTGTTTGATAATGTAGACCTGTCAACTGCTGGGGTGATTTGCTTGTAAATGTAAAACACACAACAAACATAGTAATGTAAGGTCATAATGTATGTTCACACATGAATGTGGATTTAGCAAAGTTTGGATTGCATTCTCAAAACCTTTCTTTTTTACACCCATTCACATGCGGGGTAAAACAAAAAAATATCTGATTCTCCACAGCGCACAGCAAATTATTGTGCTTATTCCCCCAAAAGTGCAAATCTTACTGCGAATTTGACTGTGATACACACCGCAAACATTATTGAAATTTGTATGTCCACTCTTGTTTATAAAAGATTTAATTTTGCATAATGATCTGGGGGAAAAAAAAAATCATTTTTTTATCATATTATGTCCATTACAAGTAAATCTGGACTTTATAGGCCAATAAATAGAGTATCCTATAGGCCGATGCACTTATGAATAGGCCTATAATACACTGTAGTGACCTTGTTTACTTTCAAATAGGAACATGATTTGAATAAAGCTGAAAGTTCAAAGAGTTCTGCGAAATCTCTGCAAAGTCAGTTAATATTCTCTTTTATATCACAATCCTAAATTCACATTGTAGACCAGCTAAAAAAAGGATATTTGTGGGCTAATGTGGAAATTAATTCATAACAGGAAAGACCCATAACCCTTCCCTATATCCTAGGGCTATTAAAAAATGAACTGTTTTTGTAAACAAAACACTTTATGCCACTATATATATGGAGCATGTCATTCGTAGTTCATCTCTGAGGCTAATTCTGAAGAATTCTTGACATCGTGACACAAGGCCACTACTCATGGATAGAATGGAAGAATGCGTTGGTGGTGGTCATGAACATCTCCCGTTTATCCTTAGGCTAATACACACATTATGACACGTTCATATTATATAACAAGAAAAAATAAATAATGAATATTGTACAAAGTACAAAAAAGGACTAAAAACTCCTCCAACTTTGAGGCGAACACTGAAGTATAGACATCCTGACAGAATTAAGGCATGATAATTTATGGAAGAAATACAAAAGTTGATGATCATGAACATCTTCCATCACACCTGTATCTCACGGCTATTACACACATTAATACACTTTTATTACACAACATAACAATACATCGTCGTTTGAGGAACAGAAGGCGCTATGTCACTTATTTGTTCTTTGGAGATTTAGCATCAAGTTGAGAGCCCTTGTTAGAAACTCAATGTAACTCTCTTTTATTTTTGAAAAATATTCCCCAAATTAGAAATAATTATTATCTGAAAATGTTACATCACATACAGTCTAAGTCTCAGACCTACAAAATGGTATGCAGACCTGAATTTATTCCAAAAATCATCTTAACGCCCTTTTTGCTCTCACCCGACATTAAAATGTGTGTAAAATATTGAATGAAAAGGATTTCATGAGAACGTCTCCCATTCAAGAATGTTTGCGGCTCGATGGTTGAGCACTGGTGTAGTAATATTTTTCTTTGCTCATTTTCTTTTATTTACAAATATTCCAAACATAAAAATGACTATTCAAAACCCTGCCATCTTTGAGTGTAACTGGCGAATTCTGAAAATACAGACATCTTGACACATGTATGCAAGGCCATCATTAATGGATGCAATAAGAAGGGTTGGTGATCATGAACATCTTACATGTGTCCTACAGCTATTACAGTACACACATGACATTATTATACTTTCAATTACAAGTACACAAAAACAATAAATATCAACAAAGTATAAAAGGACTACCATCTTTGAGTTTGAGGCTAAATTCTGAAAATACAGACATCTTGACACAAGGCCATCGCTAATTAATGGTATAGGAAGTGGTGATGATCATGAACATCTTACATGTGTCCTACAGCTATTACAGTACACACACATTATCATACTTTCAATTACACAAAAACAATCAAATATCGAGAAAGTATTTAAAAGGACTATTATAAACTCCTCCATCTTTGCGTTTGAGGCTAATTGAATAATTCTGAAGCTCTAGACAGACAGCTTGACACGAGGCCACCACCGTTAATGGATAGGAGAGGAAGTGTGCTGGTGACCTTGACATATTAACATCCCATCCCACCTGTATCCTAGGGCTTAGAACACACATTATTACATTGTTGATATACATCACAACAATAATGTAGTAGATGGGGAAGTGGGCCCTCTGGCTAATTTGAAATTTACTGCATAATGCAAGGCGTGTTGCCACTCAGCCATTTTTAGAGGGTATTTCTCCGTGAAAATGGGTGAAAGCCTAGAAGCAGAAGCTAAAGTGAATTAATTTCGTTATATCACTTTAAAATTTTGCTCACGTGTATGCCATCATTTAAAATGGATAAATATGGCAAAATATGATATTCATTGACAAAAAATACAATTGTGAAAACTAAATCCGGTAGATACAGGTTATTTTTTAACAAACATGGACATTTCTATACAAAATATATACATCAATAAAATCAATAAATCATATTTTTCATATATATGGTGGAACCTCTTTATTACGAGCTCTGTTATAACGAGGTACCTGATAAAGGGAGGTAATTTCACTGGTCTTAATTCTTTGTATGTCATTGTTTTTAAGCCCTGATACAACAAGATTATCCAGTATAACAAGGTAAATTCAATGGACCCAAAGCGCTCGTTACAATAAGGTTTCACTGTACTTAAAGATATCTTCTGGTTTCAGAAAACATGACTAGCTAGGCTAGCTAGTTATCGGTTTGTTAGTTTTTTTTTGTTTTCAGTTCTACAGTATGATTTCCAAGGGTCTGAATTCCAGACTACACGCTAGGAGAATGACCATGAGGTCACAAGTTCAAGTCTCCTTTCAGTAGTTCCATCACCAGAGATGTGTGTTGTGTGTGCCAAAAGCAAACCAAACTATTTTGTCTGTCACAATAAAATACCAGTTATTTTGGAAACAAATAAAGAAACTGGCTAGGCAAACAAAACGTGTGGGAAGTAAATGTAGTGGAACCTCCCCCTATACAATTGCATTTGATCATGGAGCTCCAATATATATTTTGATCACAAATAAAAAAGCTGCACAAGCAGGTCAATTTTTGTGCAGTGAACTTCAAATAATCGCATGCATAATCCCGGATATTTTTTCCGGGCATAATAATCCACCTACGCTGTAAATCCTGTACACATGAATGCATGATGTAATGTATGCACATTGTAATACTTTCCGTTTCCTCACTTTGCACTTACAAAATTTGTTCTGCATCTGACTCAGGGATAGTACAGTTCTGGTCAAACAGAATTTTAGTAACTAAAACTTGTCAGTTATGATTAAAAACTAACAGTTATAATTCAATGAAGCTTGAATGGCAGAAAACATATAAACTGCTATTAGCTACAGGGCTGTTTTCATTCAAAAATCAGATGTTAACACAAGAGACACCTTAAGTTTCAACCATTTATTTAATTAATCAAAATATGCAAATGTGATGTTTGATAAACAATAATTATTCAATAGAGAGATCTTCAAAAACGATTTTTGAAACCATTTGGTATAATTTCAGAAATTTGAAGTATTTATAAATATTTTCTTAGATTTTTACTAAAAGTTGTTCCCAATATACAGGGGGTGTTTTGAAGGGGTAATAAGGGGATGCACCGTAGGGGTAATAAGGGGATGCACCGTAGGGGTAATAAGGGGGTTCGGGGGTGTTCTGTAGGGGTAATAAGGGGGTTCGGGGGTGTTCTGTAGGGGTAATAAGGGGGTTCGGGGGTGTTCTGTAGGGGTAATAAGGGGGTTCGGGGGTGTTCTGTAGGGGTAATAAGGGGGTTCGGGGGTGTTCTGTAGGGGTAATAAGGGGGTTCGGGGGTGTTCTGTAGGGGTAATAAGGGGGTTCGGGGGTGTTCTGTAGGGGTAATAAGGGGGTGCAGGGGTGTTCTGTAGGGGTAATAAGGGGGTGCAGGGGTGTTCTGTAGGGGTAATAAGGGGGTGCAGGGGTGTTCTGTAGGGGTAATAAGGGGGTGCAGGGGTGTTCTGTAGGGGTAATAAGGGGGTGCAGGGGTGTTCTGTAGGGGTAATAAGGGGGTTCAGGGGGTGTTCTGTAGGGGTAATAAGGGGTGCACTATAGAGGTAATAAGGGGGTGCAGGGGGTGTTCTGAAGGGTAATAAGGGGGTGTACTGTAGGGGTAATAAGGGGTTCAGGGGGTGTTCTGTAGGGGTAATAAGGGGGTGCAGGGGTGTTCTGTAGGGGTAATAAGGGGGTGCAGGGGTGTTCTGTAGGGGTAATAAGGGGGTGCAGGGGTGTTCTGTAGGGGTAATAAGGGGGTGCAGGGGTGTTCTGTAGGGGTAATAAGGGGGTGCAGGGGTGTTCTGTAGGGGTAATAAGGGGGTGCAGGGGTGTTCTGTAGGGGTAATAAGGGGGTGCAGGGGTGTTCTGTAGGGGTAATAAGGGGGTTCAGGGGGTGTTCTGTAGGGGTAATAAGGGGTGCACTATAGAGGTAATAAGGGGGTGCAGGGGGTGTTCTGAAGGGTAATAAGGGGGTGTACTGTAGGGGTAATAAGGGGTTCAGGGGGTGTTCTGTAGGGGTAATAAGGGGTTCAGGGGGTGTTCTGTAGGGGTAATAAGGGGGTGCAGGGGTGTTCTGTTGGGGTAATAAGGGGGTGCAGGGGGTGTTCTGAAGGTGTAATAAGGGGGTGCACTGTAGGGGCAATAAGGGGGGGGCGCAGGAGGGGTAAACTAATCCACATAATGCTCCACTTGAGCTCTGATCACTTCTTCATATCGCATGATGACATTGATGAATCACGCGGCTACGCTGCATACCCGCATGTCAAAACCGTAAAGCCTCCCCAACTAGGTTCCAATTAATTAAATTGCAAGCCCCGGCATATGAAACCTCCGAGCCATATAGTATACGCACACTGCATCGGGCAGCCGCCGCAGTTTATTTATGTTTTATTTTCCCCCCATCCTACCGTATTAGCATCATACATTCATGTTCACAAATTCATTGTGTGCTCATGTTGCGCATTAGATCCGCTCACGGTTGCTGCTCGCATAAATGGTTCCACATACATTCTTGTGTCTGTAGTTTCTGTATTATTAGAATGTATCATAGTCATGTTCATGTTCGCACTTTATTACGTATAAGTATTTCGGGGGCGAATTCGCCCGCCGCCCCGTGTATTTTTTTCCCTGGTTACAACATTGGGCGAATCTTCCGTATATTAGTGTTACAACATATAGGTTTAATCTTCCGTATTACTACTCGTACTTGCACTTTCTCTTTGCTTAGGAGAAATAACATACAAATGTTCGCTGTTCTTTCGTGCATTGGTTTAACAAATTTAAGCCCACAGATTTGTTTAGTGTTCAAATTTATCTCCGTTTATTAGTATTATTTACACATTTGTTTTTTCACATTTTAATGTTTCACATTTGTGTTACACATAGGTACGTGTGTAGTTTCTCATAAATTTGTATTTATTTAACATACGTGGTAAACCCCGTGTTCACACACAAAAATGTCATCGTATAGCTAATCAGGAGCTGACTAAAGAATCAGCTCCTGATTAGCTATACGACGGAAATTGTGTGTCTGAACGCTCACTTAACGAAACGTCGTATAGCTAATCATGATTAACGAAACGGGGGTTTGAGCATCGTTTCGTACGAGAGCTGACTATAGAATCACGATCGTTTTGTGTGTGAACGACCGGTCGATTCGCTAATCATGATTAGCTATACGAAACTCGTATAACTGGGCAGGGCTTATTAACGTGACCGCAGAACAGCAGACAGAAGACAGCAGACAGAAAAAAGACAGCACACTGCGCAGTAGCAAACTGCGCACTTATACGATGTTTCATGCAGCTGAATGCCACCTGTTTTGGGATCTTGTTTTTGTGTGTGTGAACGTTCGGTTAGTTTCGTTAATCATGATTCTTTATACGAAGTTTCGTTAGTCATGATTCTTTAGTCATGATTAAGGGATGAACATTTTTGTGTGTGAACACGCTGAAATACATGTATGCTTGCGGTTCCTCGCATATCCTTGTTCCACATACTCTACACGTTTACCGTTTCTCCGTATGAGTATGCATTACACATTCATGTTTGCAATGCTCAGTACATTAGTTCCCAGTTCTGTGAATTCCCCGATCTGTGAATTGAATATTTATGCTTGCAAATCCTTGAAAACCGTGCTTGTGGTTTCTTCCCTCTATAAAGTTTGCATTACCCGTCCATGCACATTCGCAGGTTATTCTGCATTCAAAGTACATCCTCATGTCCCGTTTATATATCCTGCATTGCAAAGTGCTTCTCATTTACACTTGCAGGTCCATATTATATGCATACATGTATGCAGTGACAGCAGCATAGCACGGTCGGACTGATTGGGAGGGGGGGAAGGGCACGCACAATTATTGCGGGGCACACCTTATGTATTTCTTCTTTTTTTCAATAAATTTCCCTTTGTGTTTCCCATTGTTTTTTTTCAAATAATTTGGGGTATGTACACCACTGATGTTCTGATTGGAGGAATCATTTCTGAAAGTTTAGCCATAATCGCTCAAGAAATTTTTTTTAAATGAAATCGTTGTTTCTGCTACATTCGTATACATTACACATTCAAATATACAGGTTATCTCTGGTTTAGGTCTCCATTTTATGCACATGTTGCCGAATGTACTATTAATGTGCTATTATACGTGTGTAGATTTTCTCCTAATGTTTGTTATGCATTGCGCATACAAATTTCCAGAACTTTCTATAAAAGGGTTTCATTTCTTTGCGCACGCTAAATCTGTCGCATACGCGTTCACAATTTCCCAAATAATTTGTATGCATTGGGCATAGACATACCTAGAACTTTCTTCAGGTAAACACTTCTATGCGCACGCTAAATGTGTCGCATACGTGTCAACATTTTCACCTGATATTTATATGAAATATGCATACACATTTCCCGTTCTTTCGGGTCGCATTTTCTATGCGCATGCTTTAATGTGTCGCGTTCGGTTCACAGTTTCTCCTAATATTTGTATGAATTACGCATACACCCCTTTCCAGTTCGTTAGAGTTACGATTCTATGCGCATGCTAAATGTGTCGCTTACGTGTCAGCGGATTCTCCTACATTCGTACACATGACACATTCACGTTTTCCGATTCTATCTGCATCAGGGTTCGATTTCCATGTGCACGGTTTTTGAAGTATCGTGTCTAGAGTTTCCCCGGGACGACTTGCATACATGTATTAAACATTCACATTTCAGCTTCTCTTTGTGTCAGGGTTAAATTTCAACCTGTACCCGGTTCTGTATATACATTACAAATGTATGTATTACAAATGTGGCACATACGTGTTCAGGTTTCTCATGTGTTTGTATTGAAGTATTTGTTACACATGGAAGCTTGCAAAACCGTTACAGCTGTCAGCTGTGGTCGTATCCATTTCGTCAAGTTGCACGATCTGAGTTCTCTACGAGTTTTCTTTACTGTTGTGAGGGACACCCAAGACTAAAATGTGACATTTACATTATAAGAATAATGCAAATTTAATGATTTTACGCTTTTCACTGTCTTTAAAGTGATCTAGTAACTCTGTTGATTTATGCAAAAATGACAAAGTGTTCATAAAAATGTGTATGAATTTGATCTGATAGGTCCACTATAGTGATCTGTGAACAATATTTAATGTTTATCTTTCCAGGCTTGCCTGCATTCAAATATCACTTTGAAAATGTATTAAATTGAATTCTATGACAATTATTACTGTAATTCTTACATACATGTATGAACTTTCAAGGACTTTTGTAAGCATTTCGAGGATTAAATCTCCCCTGTTCCCATATTGATTTTTCACTGCTAAATAAACAGATTAACCAGTAATCCTAGTTATCGACTTATGATTTATAGGCAACAGCCCGTCCTCAGTATACAAACAGATGAATCAATTAATCACATCCAACTGCACCAATTGTGATCGTTTTCTGACAGAACTTTTTACAGCACTTTTTCCTTTGCGTACTATGTGTGTATGGGTTGTTTTAATTTGTGCGAGTGTGTAACTGTTAGCTTGTACATGTATGTGCATAAGTAAATAAATAAATAAGTGTTTTACGTATAATTATGCTGTGTCTGTGTGTTTGTTTGTTGGTTTTTTACAAGAGACAGGCATGTATGTATCCATTTTATGTGTGAATATGTGCAAGTGAACATGCCAGGTTTGTAATTTGCATGTTTGTTTGTGTGCTTATTGTGTTCATGTTTGCGTAAAGTGTGTGCATATCGTCGGGTGAGAGTGAGAAGAGACTTGAAATCATCGAATAAATCTGGGCCCCAGATTTGTTCTGATCGGATATATTTATTGATATTTCAGCCGTTTCTGAACCGATTTTTATCAAATAAAGTTTATTCTGCCATTAAAATCGTATACTCTTTCAAATTTTACACTCAGTTTTTCATTACCACACAACAAATTTATTTCGTGCAGCGCCCTCTATACCAAGACTGAACTACCCCTTTAAGGTCGGCATACCATCATGTAGGTTGGAGCTTTCCCTATGAGAAGCCTAATTTTTCAGATAATAATAATTTTTAGTTTTGAGAATGGAATGATTATCAAAAGTGAAAGAGATCTAAATTTAATTTCCACAAGGCAAATTAAGGCTCCCAAACGTAAACATGATTATCTGCAGCAAAGAAGAGGAAAATTTAATAGCCCCCTTACTCTTTCTCAACCAACACTGTGTGCGTGTCAAAAGTGTGATATTGTGTTTGCGTTTGAGCACAGGTGTGAATGTGTTGATGCTCTCCACCGGTTCTCCCCACCTCCAACACATGGCACATTCTCTGACAAACAACATTTATGACCCAGGAAGGAAGTCATTCAAGGTCTGGAGATGCCCATCAAAGCGCTTCATGCAGCGTGTTCACACACACAAAATTGTATCCTGAAACTCTATAAATAAACATTGTATAAAGAATCATCGTATAAAGAAACGTCGTATAAAGAATCATCGCATAAAGAAACGTCGTATAAAGAATCATCGTAGGCGTTCACACACACACGAACAAGTATCCCGAAACAGCTACAATGAAACATCGTATAGGTGCAGTGTGGTGTCTTTTTTTCTGTCTGCTGTCTCCTGTGAGCGAGCGCAAATCTGAGTGAAGTAACACGCGGTCATGTTAAGCCCAGCCCAGTTATACCGTTCTAGTATAACCTTGGTTCGACCGAACGTTCACACACAAAACGACCGTGATTCTTTATCGAGTTCCAGTTCGAAACGATGCTCAAACCCCCGTTTCGATATACAATGATTCTTTATACGACGTATCGTTAGTAAGCGTTCATACACACAATTTCATCGTATAGCTAGTCGGGAACGGTATAGCTAGTCAGCTCTCGACTAGCTATACGATGAAATTGTTGTGTGTGAACATGGGGATGGTCACTTGAAGAAATCAACCAGTAAACCCATTCCCTTCCAGGTTCTGAAATCCCCATAGACTTTGTGCATAGCCAATCAGGATCCCATATAGACAAGGGGTTACAAATAAATGTACTCGAAACAAAATTTGTTTCCCTCTGTGGTCCTACCAGGCAAATGCAACAAAGATTTTACAACTGTTGGTGGCCAAACAAATAATAATGTACGATCACATGGAACCAAACAAAGAGAACACATTAAAAAATAGATATAAACCATTTTTGTTGCCTGCTCAGGCAATTACCAATTTTACATTATTAGTTTAATTTTGCAGGCCCAAAATTAATTTTGTTGCCCCGAGCTAGTAGGTCTGTGCAAATGTCAAGCCGTGGATCAGCACACACAAACATGATTTCATGATGCAGCTTATATTTGTAAAAATGTTCTATCATCGTCGATACTATAGAAGTTTGAGCAATTAGTTCAAAAATGTCATATACGCTTCGTTGAATTAGAATATTATTAAGGTCTATAGATGCTGAATTTGTTTGAAATTTGTGTTACTGATTTGCTTTTAAACCCATTGCCTACTGGAACCTGATGGACCCTGTATAAACTCTAAGACCCCGTTTACAGTGAGAAAAAGGCAGGGCCGGGCCAGGCCGCGGCCGAGTTGGCCCCGCAATTTTGTGCGTTTACAGTGCGAGGCCAGGCCGCGGCCTACATTGTAACCTTCCAATATTTTGTCGTAGTGGCGCTCTGCATGTAAACAAACGATTATTTTGGGGGGCGCGCCGGGGGTCACAGTGTAGATCCGGTCGCGCGCGCGCGCGGGATATTTCCAACGAATCTTTTCCCCAATTCCCTATGTTTATGCATGTTAAATGCACGGCGAAGGTACAAGATGATTCGATTATAATTTAATTCAAACACAACGACAACGGTAGTATTTCGACTTAATTGTTATACTTACACGGGAAAAGTTTGGAGATCTCGACGTACTTGGCTTGACACACCGAAGAAAATACCATGAAAGCGTGGGTTCGATTGTTATGGTACGGCGTCATTATCCTATGACGTAATGATCCTTTCACTTCCGGGGTAACAGTTGGCCCCGCAATTGGCCGCGCAATTGGCCGCGCAATTGGCCCCGGTGCGTTTACAGTGAGAAAAGGCCGGGCCAGGCCGAGGCCGAGACTACCTCCAGAGCTGGTCCAAATGCGCGGCCAGTTTGGCCTCGCAATTGGCCGCGCAATTGGCCCCGGTGCGTTTACAGTGCGGGGCCAGGCCGCGGCCTGGCCGCGGCCTGGCCTGGCCTTTTGCTCACTGTAAACGGGTTCTAAGGGGCTTGCAAAATGTAGTACTTTAGGGAACAGGTTAATTTTACCAACAGTATTTAAGTCACTAAAGATATTTCAGCACTAAACATATTAAAGGGGACCACCAGGCAAAGAGCAACACATAATTATATGTTTTGGTACCGTTTTGTGATATCAAATAGATACCCAACATTTTGCAGAAGGTTGTGTAATTCATAAACAAAGCAATTAATTACCACCACTTACGGAACCACTATTATTTCCTGGTTCCGTACGGGCCAAACATTTTGTGAGTGCGCAAATGCTATTCATGCGTACGTTGGGAGACAATAGAATCCCGGACAATTCGATCGTTCTGGACAAAGTAGTCTTCGTACATGCAGACCCATGAATGCATGCTTTAGAATGGTGATGCGTTTTCCAATTATTTGTTTTTTCTGGAAATATATTTGTGTGATGGTGGAATGGACTACTAAAAGATGTTACCTTTCATTTATAAGAATATTAAGTTTGGGTGGTGGTACCCTTTAACCCCTTTCCTACCGGAACAAAGTTTATGAGGATTTCAAAATCTCGAAGGGAACGGATTGAATGATTAAACATTAGTTTGCATTTCAAAACTTCTCTGCTAAGACTAAGAGTCAGGAGCGTTGTGTACCAAATTGAACTTGACTCGGGTTCACTTACGGACACGAAAGAGCGATAAATTAACACACATTAGTTGCGATGCATCTCGGGTTCTCCATCATCAATAACTACAGGGTCATCTATACACATGACTGGGGGAACACAGATAGCTGAAATCAGATACTAACAAATAGGAACATTATAAAGTCATTAATGCCTCGTACAGGCTTGTTAACGACCTTCTGACATTGAACAGTTCAGCAATGATCCAAGAAATGCTCTTTATTGTAACAGGGTCATTCACCGATCAACTTTGCACAGAGTGAGCTCACATTTTCCCCGGATTGTCAGAGATCTTATTAAATGGATCTAATAACTTTGTTGATAAAATAATGTGTGAAAAATTAATGTTAAATGGATGTTATATGGCCTTTTGAAGATTGTCATGCTTTGGGGTGTACAACAGGGTAGGAAATACAATGTATACAGGGGCTGATGGCGATTTTGCCCCCTAATATTCAAAATAGCCCCCTGAAATCAGTAGATAGCCCCTTAAATTACCATAGGGTATTGTGAAATATTTTGTGATATCGATCAGATTGAAAAAGTAGCCCCCTAAAATAAAAATAAATGTATTCTTGCATTGGTGTACAAGGCGGTCCTAACCTGTACAAACATTTGTAACTAGGCTAGTTAGTGTGCACTACATAACAATCATGTATCTGCGATAAAGTCATTGGGTGGTATTCACAAAGGAGGTTTGTAGGAGGTTTGTACAAACCATGGTTTGACCAAGGTTTACATCTATGGAATGCCATTTGTAAACTGATGGAGAAGGAATGTAAACTCCATACTTGTTTATAACAATGTTGATTTACAATCTACGGTATGCGAGCAGCATTCCACAGATGTAAACCATGGTCAAACCATGGTTTGTACAAACCTCCTACAAACCTCCTTTGTGAATTCCTGATACATGTTAACAACCTTTTGACACTGATCATTAGGCGGTAATGCTCCACTTGGGTAATTATCAAACAGTAGTTGATAGAACTACAGGCCCCTTCCCATCAAAGTCATTGAACTTGGGACATCATAAATCACCCAACATGTTAAACCTTGAAGAGATGAATTGATGATCTAACACTCTTCAGTGTAGCTAAGATATCTTGCACATGAACTCTACAATCAATTTTCTGATATTTCAGGATATTTAATTAAAGTGAGGCCTGCTTGCTTAAAGGGATGCCTGTAAAGTGTCTAACTCCACGAAAATTACTTGGAGTTTCCTCGTTTCTCTTCTACCGTGTTGTTTAGCTTGGTTTAGCTTATGGTAAGAGAAGAATAAAATAGGGTTAGATTTTTTCAAATGCCCCTTTAGTATGACGATATCTATCATTCAGCTCAAAAGCGTTAACAAACATAAACCTCATAAACCTCATAAACGTCCGTTGTAAAAGCTGACGCATATTTTCGCTTTTTTAACCAGGAAAGCAGTGTTCTTTTTCAATGAAACTTTCACACATCATTCGGACATACACATGTATCTTACAATGATTTTTGTACAGGATTGAAGTCTCAATTGTCATTTTGGGCAATATCTGACACTTTATGTCATTGATGTCCAATACATGTTAATGACCTTTTGACACCGAGCACAAGGTAATCATTCAACATTATTTGATGGAACTCCAGCCCCCTTCTTCTTATCAATGTCACTGAAATTTGGACATGATTAATTACCCGACACATGACCTTGAAGAGATGAAGTGATGATCTAACACTCGTCTAAAGCCCTCGTCACATATCACCGGATAGCGATAACGGACGCCCAACGGAGAGCGAAATTATCAATCCGTTCGTCTGCGTTCGTATTCGTTTCTTGTCCGTTTCTTGTTTGGCAAATGCATTACTTGTAAGGCGATATACGTTGTGCTATCCGGAGTAGTAATGTTTTGTGCATGAAGCTATGGAGGCGACTTTCACCACCGGATAATTTGGTTTCGCAAATGTTCTTTCCGTCGGGCATCCGTTTACGCTATCCGGTTATATGTGACTACACCATACCATACAGTTGTTGCAGCTCAAGCCACCCCTGCCCCAATACATCACTAATTAATGACCTAATTAATGACCTGACACTGACACAGGGAGTAATGATCTAACAAAACATTAAAAGATGAAACCCTACTCCCTCCCCCTCCCCCCCCCCCCCCTCTCCCCATCCTCCCATACAGTAATAGTATCTCATTGTACATTATTAATGGCCCGACACTGACACAGTGCATGATGATCTAATAAAACAATAAAAGATGCAACCCACCCACCCCCCTGCCCCCCTCCGCCCCCCCCCCCTCCCCATCCTCCCATACAGTAATAGTATCTCATTGAACCTAATTAATGACCTGACACAGTCACAGAGAGTAATGTCTGTAATGATTTAACAAAGCATTAAAAGATGCAACCCACCCACCCTACCCCCCCCCTCCCCATCCTCCAATACAGTAATAGTATCTCATTGAACATTATTAATGGCCCGACACCGACACAGGGCATAATGATCTAACAAAACATTAAAAGATGCAACCCACCCCCCCCCTGCCCCCCCCCCTGCCCCCCCCCCCCTCCGCCCCCTCCCCCCCCTCCCCATCCTCCCATACAGTAATAGTATCTCATTGAACATTATTAATGGCCCGACACTGACACAGGGCATGATGATCTAACAAAACATTAAAAGATGCAGCAACCCACCCACCCCCCCCCCCCCCTCCCCATCCTCCCATACAGTAATAGTATCTCATTGAACATTATTAATGGCCCGACACTGACACAGGGCATAATGATCTAACAAAACATTAAAAGATGCAGCAACCCCCCCCCCCCCCCTCTCCTCCAATACAGTAATAGTATCTCATTGAACATTATTAATGGCCCGACACTGACACAGGGCATAATGATCTAACAAAACATTAAAAGATGCAGCAACCCCCCCCCCCCCCCCCCTCTCCTCCAATACAGTAATAGTATCTCATTGAACATTATTAATGGCCTGACACTGACACAGGGCATAATGATCTAAGAACAAAGCATTAAAAGATGCAGCAACCCCCCCCCCCCCCCCCCCCCCTCCCCATCCTATAATACAGTAATAGTATCTCATTGAACATTATTAATGGCCTGACATTGAATACCATGTACTGATCTAACACTAGCTAATTTTCTTCCATGTAACACTAATAACAGGGACATTCGCACATGAACTTTGTACACAGAGGGCACAACAGTCATGCTCAACATGAAGTAATTCATGTCTGAATACAATAATATCAATAACGCTATGAACTATGCATTAATGACTTTTTGACATTGAAAATGATCTAACATTTATAGCTGACTCAACTCCCACCTCCCGCCCCATAAATCCCTCCACACCTAACTCTGACCCCACCACGAAATATGTGACCCTACACAGGGTGTAAGGTCATAAATCCTCAGTATTGGGGCATAAATCTGGGTCTGTCAGAACAGCAAACACTGGCTGGGGCTGAGCCCACTGAATTCTACAAACGTCTAGATAGGTTGTAACTGCAAGGACCCATTTCATGAAACTTGTCCAATCATAGTAAATGTCTAATTATTATGGAAGTTATTTGTCATATCCACGAGTGAACTATTACGTCATGATTAAGTCCAGTCCACGTTAACCCATTGTTCGGTCACCCGTCTCAGTCGAGTACAAACATGGATTCGACCGATTTGGCTTATTTTCGTCTTGTTCCTTTACTTTTGTTTCTTTCCTTTATTTATTTTGTTTGTGTGTTTTTGTGTTTATCTGTTTACCTGTCTGTCTCGTTTATCTGTCTGTCTGTTTGTTTGTTTGTGTTTGTTTAATCATTTGTTGTTTATGTTTCTTTGCATTTATTTTTGATCACTGAAACTCTCTGTAAACACATGAGTAAGGAAAAGATGGACACTACTGGCGAGGGTATGGTAAAGTGGCGGTTCATCAGCATCACTTTCATAGGGCAGTAATCTATCCAGATATGTTTAGAGATCAGTGGGGCTGAGTCACATGGCAGCCTGATTGATGGGAGCGCTAACAGACGGACAACACCAGAAACATTTAATCCAAACAGCCTCTTTCTTGCCTCCATTACCAATTCATCTTCACGCACCCTTGCCTCTCTTCCAGACCAATGTCAGTGGAAATATTAAACTCATGAAACTATGACTATGAGGCAGAGAAAATGTAAAAGGGAAACGCCCCACACACAAAAAAATGATATGAATGCTCTTATTACCAACCATGTCAAAGAATATAATTTTACTAATATGGGATTATAAACATTTGGCCAGGAAACCGCCTACTAATGGATATATTTGCAAAATTGTCAAACTGATTGCCAACGCGGAATCGCGCATAACGCTACGTGCAAAAATCCACGTGGTCCGCACATGGTTTCCGGTATGCGGCCCGATTTTACCACACAAGCCTTTTTAGATACTTATTCAACAATATTGATCAATTATTTTGGCCAATATAAATGTTTTCTGTAACTTTCACAAAACTTTTATTCATCTTTAAAGATCATCAAGCATGGGGATATAATGTATGCTTCGAGGCCGGTCGCCATTTTGAACTAGGGCTAGTTTGTGCGCACTGAACTAGGGCTAGTTTGTGCGCACTGAACTCGGGTTAGTTTGTGCGCACTGAGCTAGGACTAGTTTGTGCGCACTGAACTAGGACTAGTTTGTTCCCACTGAGCTAGGGCTAGTTTGTGCACACTGAACTAGGGCTAGTTTGTTCCCACTGAGCTAGGGCTAGTTTGTGCGCACTGAACTAGGGCTAGTTTGTTCCCACTGAGCTAGGGCTAGTTTGTGCACACTGAACTAGGGCTAGTTTGTGCGCACTGAACTAGGGCTAGTTTGTGCGCACTGAGCTAGGACTAGTTTGTGCGCACTGAACTAGGACTAGTTTGTTCCCACTGAGCTAGGGCTAGTTTGTGCACACTGAACTAGGGCTAGTTTGTGCGCACTGAACTAGGGCTAGTTTGTGCGCACTGAGCTAGGACTAGTTTGTTCCCACTGAGCTAGGGCTAGTTTGTGCGCACTGAACTAGGGCTAGTTTGTGCGCACTGAACTAGGGCTAGTTTGTGCGCACTGAACTAGGGCTAGTTTGTGCGCACTGAACTAGGGCTAGTTTGCGCACTGAACTAGGGCTAGTTTGTGCGCACTGAGCTAGGACTAGTTTGTGCGCACTTAACTAGGGCTAGTTTGTGCGCACTTAACTAGGGCTAGTTTGTGCGCACTGAACTAGGGCTAGTTTATGCGCACTGAACTAGGGCTAGTTTGTGCGCACTGAACTAGGGCTAGTTTGTGCGCACTGAACTAGGGCTAGTTTGTTCCCACTGAGCTAGGGCTAGTTTGTGCGCACTGAGCTAGAGGGTATTACACACCGTGTGCAAGCCATTCACAAGATGGCACAGCGCGTCCAATTTACAAGTCCGAACTACCTTTAAATTATCATTTTTAGAGATTATATTCAAGGCTGTCTGTTAACCTGTTGACTACTAGCCCCGTGTTCACAAAATTAGCTATACGACGGAAATTGTGTGTCTGAACGATCACTCAACGAAACGACGTATAGAGAATAACGATTAACGAAACGGGGGTTTGAGCATCGTTTCGTACGAGAGCTGACTAAAGAATCACGGTCGTTTCGTGTGTGAACGTCCGGTGACTCGCTAATCATGATTAACGGGGCGTGGCTTAACGTGACCGCGAGCCCACAGAAGACAGCAGACAGAAAAAAAGACAGCACACTGCGCAGTAGCAAACTGCGCACTTATACAATGTTTTCGAACAGCTGAAGGCCAGCTGGTTTGGGATCTTGTTATTGTGTGTGTGAACGTAGGTTTAGTTTCGTTAATCATGATTCTTTAGTCATGATTCGTTACTCATGATTCTTTAGTCATGATTAAGGGATGACAATTTTGTGTGTGTGAACATGCTGTTGATCCCCATAAAGTTAATAAAGGACCCACCAGGCTCCCGTAAACAATGGGTTAAACTAGCATTCCAGCATCATCATTCTATGAGAATTCCTGAGGGCACTGGTGTTATATCTGGGGGCTCTTTTATGTATTTGAGGGGGCAGCACTTTTATGTATTTTGAGGGCTATATCGCCCTTTTCTTCCCTGTCTCATCTCCCGTCCTTTTCTAGATTATGCTATCGTAGATCAACTGATTTTTAAAAAAGATACATTCTTTATGTGGTAACCACTCTTCCCTTTAATAAACAGTAATCTAAAGCAGACATTCATGCTAATATGGGTTTGATGAATCATATCACCTGCTCTCTTCCATTCTAGATGTTGATTCAAAAGATAAATTATCAAATCAAGAAACCTTTATTTTCAAAGGTCGTTTCAAAGAAGGTCTCTCACACATTGAGGCTCAAAATCAAATTTCTCATGAACAAAAAATGATTATTGAATAAAATAACATCCCTCGTAATGCAGACTTTTGATAACAAATTCTGGCCAAAAATAGAAAGCCTGTCTGAATAGTGAATAGATACTCTTCCCCATGAGTTCACACATTAATACCCATTCCTTGCACTAGATATGGAAGGCAGATAAGAACAGAATAGAGAAAGACTCAAGGTTTCCATAAATGTAGTAAAGCCCCTCAATACCGAAGCATGTAAAAGTGCAACGAGTTCATGCAATCATTAAGCATCTGTGGTATGAACGGGGTTAACGAGGCTGCACCTATGAGAAAAGGTCCCCGTACCCTGGGGCCCAATCCCCGTGATAAAACAGGAAACCCTCCAAGGGCATTGTGGGATACGTCTCGGACTCGAGCGTGAAATCCTTCATCACGGTTGAACGGGAGTGCGCGATACAGAGTCGTACATGACCTACCAAAGATATGTGGCCGGCTTTGGTAAAATAGGGCTCTCATCCGCAAATCAAAAATAAATTGAGATTTCTGTTTACTAATCAAAAGACCTCATCATTTAGATTTCATTTGATACAAAAATCATGAAAAATAACAAAATTTGATATCATAATGGTCACTTTGAATTTTCTGCAGAAAATGGATATTTTCACTTTAAAAGCCAAATTCTGCATAACACGAGTTAACAACAAGAGTCTGATTTGGTTAGAGTCGGTCACATATGGCATTGCGCAAGAATGGGCACAACTCAATCAAATCTGCATACATCTGGGGGCTTCGGGTAATAAATTTCATGTACAAATTGATTATCATTATTTTGGTGGTGAAAAGTGTGAAACCGTGACATTAATTACTTACAAAGCAAACATTATCTTCATCATCAGCAAACAGAATTTGTAGAATGAAGAGCTTACACACCACATCATTGACTTTTATGAATATAAATATCCGCTTTAGAAATATTAGCACAAAGCATAACATAATTGAAAAATAAATGTACCGGTAAGTACATTGACATGGGCAAATTTGTAAATCATTGTTGTATTTTGTTATTATTATTTTAAACCATTCTAAAATAGTCACATTTAGGTGAATAAAAGGCATAATGTGTAAACTTTGCATTGCCAGCTGTTGCCACACATGTAAATACATGGTCTTGAGTTGAGGCTACACTAACCAGGATGGTTTAGTTTGCATTACCACTATGCCACACATGTTTATACATGGTCTTGAGTTGAGGCTACACTAGCCAGGGGGTTTAGTTTGCATTGCCGCTATGCCACACATGTTTATATGTTTGCATTGACAGCCGTGACATACACACGCATGGACTTGAGATGAGACTACACTAGCCGGGGGGGGGGGGGGGGGGGGGGGTTACTATGCACATGTTTATATGCTCTTGAGTTGAGGCTACACTAGCCAGGGGGTTTAGTTTGCATTGTCGATATGCCACACATGTTTATAATATATGGTCTTGAGTGGAGGCTACACTAGCCAGGGGGTTTAGTTTGCATTGCCGCTATGCCACACATGTTTACAATACATGGTCTTGAGTTGAGGCTACACTAGCCAGGGGGTTCAGTTTACACTGCCAGCTTTTGCCACACATGTTTATACATGGTCTTGAAGTGAGGCTACACTAGCCAGGGGGTTCAGTTTGCCTTGCCGCTATGCCACACAAGCTACATATGTAGGCACCAGCAGGGGGTGCAATATGGCATGCCTTTCTAGCCCTGAGGCTATAGGTTACTAAACAAGCACGCTGGTGTGTATCCATTCGAACACAATATTTCAAACGAGATTAATATTTCCTGTAATGTTGTACGGCTACAGTACACAGTTGATATACATTGTATATATTTTGAACTACTGTTTATCATATGAAGATTTATATTATACATTCGTTGGTAATAAACACATAGTCAAACCTGTGAATAGTGACCACCTATGGGGGAAAAGATAAGTTGCCACTGTAGACAGGATCTCTATAGATGGGGTCTATATGATCGTTTTCCTCTGTATAGGGGCTCATTTTTGGTGGCTACTACTAGTATATAGGCAGGTATTCTGCCACAGGGAGGTGGCCGCTATTCCCAGGTTTGACTCTGTATTAAATCAAAATGTATAACATCTGAAATGTCTATCATGTTATGACACTCATGGCGCAAGCATAATAAATAATAATAAATAATTAATCCACTATTGCTGCTCTCTACCCAGTAGTATGAATGGGGACCCGGTAGGAGTGGAACGTGTATGCAATTGTACTTGTACTTGTAGACCGTAGAGTGCCCCCTGTGGCTGCCAGAATGCCTTGCTCCCAAGGGAGCAGAAAGTGCACATCAAGTGCGGATTGATTGTGAGTGTGTGTCCGATGACCGGGGTTATAATATCATTGTAAAGCGCTTAGAGATGATTATCAATCATATTAGGCGCTATATAAATCAAGTATATTATTATTATTATTATTATAAGGCATCATGTTTATCCCTCCTGATTACTGGTACAGTTCCTACACAAATATCTTGTGCACCATCTAACTGCCTGGGGAGTACACTGACCAGGGAAAAAAATACACGGGGGCGGCGGGCGAATTCGCTCCCGAAATGCCCAAAAGAGCCTCTTTTTTTTTTTCTTTTTTTTTTTTTTTTGGATCGTGATCGAATGCCTATCAGATGATCACTTACAGCATTAGAGCTAAATAGTAGCCCCAGAAATTCAAAAAAAAGAGAAATGATAAAAGTAGCCCCCGAAAGTTGGAAAAGTAGCCCCCGAAAACTTCCATAAAAACAAAAAGGGAGCCCCCGAAATAAAAATATTATTTTTATATTAAATATTATAAAGTATTATGAGGGCGCATTCGCATAATTCAAACCTGAACCCAATACCCAATTTGTACATTGATGATGAATTATTACCACGATAAGCCCTCTCACAACTATTATTGAAAAAACTCAAGTATTCTAAAGTATCAAACTGAACAGTTCAATTGCATTTTTATGGCTTTCTTTACCTTATGGTTTCAACGAGTGAATGGACAATAAATCGAACTTGGTTTGCCGAGAATCCCATTATAATAATGATGTCCCAGTTTCTCATGACCCATGCAGAGACCCAACCCCCCCCCCCCCCTTCATACATGCCTTAATAGCATTGTATCAAACTACATGTACGTTTCTATACAATAGGGATACAATGTTCCCAAAGAAATTTCAGTGCGAGATGTCATAATTTAACAATACCTTGTAGGTTGTATAGCCAACCTCGTTTAAATATATGCTTTTTACAGCATTTCAAACATACATATCCATAACGATAACATCGACGCCGGGTTTGAACACAAAGGTGGGAGAACATGGTTTTGTAAGTACATAGAAACCTAGATATCAAAGTACAAGGGCTCTTTCTTGAATTGTCAAGAGCTCGTTTTGGTATTTGGTAGGCTAAATCGTCTCAAGCCCTGTATATTTTGTTCACTGATATTGTAATTATGCATTCATAAGTGAAAGCCTTAAAGTATGGGCTGTACATGTATGAGGACAGCGTTTGAATGAAATGGAAACATATCTATTACATGTGATGATGTGTCTAAAAATGATGCATGTTTTATTCCATCCATATCGCATCATGCAATCATTAAAGTGGATCCAATAATACATGCAAACTCCAGAAATGCATTACATGTACATGGAAAACATGGAAATGGAAAAAAAATCAATTCCGTTTGTTGACGTCAGAAGCACTGATTGTTTTATGGGTCAATATTGCCATTGATATTAAAAATGGACAATTATTAATTATTATTATTGATTTTCCAATAAGCTGTGGATTAGGGGCGACAGTATGAAGATCCTTTAATTGGCTAAATCTGTCATGGATTTTACACAGCTACAACCAATTCATTAATCTTCCTATTATCACAATCGAAATGGAATAAATTGCATACTGTACACTGTACCATCATTGGTGATTGATACGTCAATTTCAATACTATGACTATAATGAATCTAAATGTTCATACATGTACATAAAAAATGTCCTCTTTATATTTACTGAATGGCAAAATGGCATTGTTTCAATCAAACATGTTTGAATATTCACGTATATGAAATTATTGTTTAGAAATTATGAGAATTATGAGAGCAATCATTTCAATATTATCATTATTATTAAACATTTACTGAAATAATTTGCGTGTGAATTCAACTTTTATTGCCATTTCTAAAATGTCTTTCTGAATACATTAGCCAGTCTTATTCTAAAACCCTAAAAAAATATTTTAATAATGTTCACAAAGATGTATTTCATTAAAAACAAATAATACGCCCGTCTGCGTTGACATAATTCAGTGGGGGAAAAATGAACAAAAGCTCAGAGCGATTTAGCCCCTAAAAAGAGCCTCCCAAAATCATAAAAGATGTCCTGTAAATTTGCATCGAGTTCAATGCAAAACCAAATTTACAGTACTATTTTCATGCAGGCAAGCTTGAATATAAGTAGCCACCAAAAAGAAATATTAATTTGTCCATGATACACATGTTGTAAAAGTACACACACAGTTAATAGTGCACCCACTATTAGCTTGCAATCTAAACAACACATTTCTGCTAATGCAATATAATTCCAACAAATGACGTCATGTACGGCTTGCTCACGCAGTTCTATTAATTATCAGTCACCCGTGGCTACAAACCACTCAACAACTCAAATTATTTGCCAGCTTTTTAAACGGCAGAAATTCAAGTAATAGATCTTAATTGCCAACAATAAGCTGTCATTACGGAGCCGCTTGTTGACACATCAACTAACTAGTATGAAAACGAAGTGGCAAGAGTTATTGTCAGCTATGATCTAGCAAACGTGTTAACCCATTGCCTTCGGGAACCTGATGGCTCCTCTATTAAATCTATGGGGACTGCAAAATCTTGTAGGGAACACACGTTAACATCATCCCAGTCTGTTTTATATATAAATATAATGTACATCTACCAAGAGTACAAACACATTCCTGCAAGTCAGATTTAAAAATACCTTTTTTTTCTCTTTTTTTTTTTGTTCCATTGTAAAAAGTGATATGTTTCCGTCACAAACATGTTCTAGTATGAAGAGGCATTGCTCAATTTAGGATAAAGATATTGGGTTAAGAGACCTCTTTTTATTACCTCTCAAACCTATTTCTAAACTTTTATTTACTATTAAAGAACATTCTGATTAAAGATTAACTTATTTCTTTGGGGTTTTTTTGTTGTTCTATTGCTAGATACTTATATTTGAAGACCTCAAAGAACCATTGCTCAATTAAGGACAAAAATTGGGGTTAAACAACCTCTTATCTTTTAAGCCCACATTTTGATGGCGTGATGGCATTAAATATCTGACGAACCCATTTCTGAACTTTTGTCAACTATTAGAGAATAACTTATTGCTTCGTTGATGTTCGTTCTATTGTTAGATAATTATTTTTTGTATGACCCAAAGATTTGTTAAATACACAGAATATTGCTCAATTTAGGACAAAGTTTGGGGTTAAACAACCTTTTTTTACCTATCAAGCCCACATTTTGATGGCGTGATGGCAGAACAAATCTGACAAACCCATTACTGAACTTTTGTTTACTATTAACATGAGTGCCTACTCATACATGTCCCGCATACAAATGTTTACAAATGTATTCATTTGTTGGCATGGCAATGAGGTAAACATTGAATGCCTGTTTTTTGTCAGGGAAAAAAAACTAAAATCATATTTTCAGAGGCTATTAGTTCCAAGTGAGTTCCGAGGAGTTTGGCAATGTTACTAGATCACTTTAGAACATATCACAACCCCAGCTCGTTACGGAGGCGACTATGGAGTGCAATGGTACAACAGTGCAGACCTGTAATATGAGTAGGTACTACATGTACATTGTAGTTAGATTAAATAAGAAGAAGTGTGATGTAATATATGAGAACTCAAAATTAGGACAAAAAATGGGTCAAATCATAGACTGGGGAGTTCCCTCATCATCAAATGACTGAATTCAAAACTATTCAATGTCATGTAATTGTAAACAATAGTACTACTCCCTCTAATCACCCCCCCCCCCCCCCCCTCCCCCCCCCCCCCCCCCCCCAACCACACACACACAAACAAAACAAAACTTCCTTACTAAAATATTTCTTTTTATGATTGAAAATTAGATTACGCAAAACATTTATGAATAATTCCTAGCGTGCTTTTCTCTTTCTCTTTAATCCCTGCATTTCTTTCTTCTCCCGTTACCACCACCCTTCTCGTTAGATTTCTCGAGACGGACGTTGAGTTTTGCAACACATCTCTTGACCCCAAGCTGTTTGCGGTGGTGTTTCTTTACAACGCCGATTATTAAGACATGTTTGGGGTACCAGCGTGGCACCAACAGCCCTAGGCGCGGCCCCAGCAATACCGAGCAAAGCGCCCCGCTGTGCACATTACGGCATGGCCACTTATAAGCGCTAGCTTCATTCGTGCTTGGCTCGGCCCCCTTTTTCAGGTGCTAGCTTCGGCTGCGCTCAGCTTGGTCACTTTTTAAGGTGCCAGCTTTGGTGGTGCCAGACGTGGCTGGGCCATAGCGTGCCTTGCGCAGTTGTTCATGTACCAGCTGATTTAACCCTTTAAACACCCAGCCATGATATGTTAATACAGGCGATATAAGCTCATGATATTGAGAGAGTTTAAACAAGCTGGCGAGCATTGAGAGAAACAGCTGTTGGGACAACATAGAAGGAACAAATTAAGATATTTACAATGGTGACATTTGAAAGGAAACCATAAGGATTGGTTTTAAAGTAAATCTATTTACAGTAATAGGAGTGTCAAAGTCATGAATATAACAAGGAAATAATGATACTCGTTACAATGTTGCATCCCATTTAATGTAGGACTGGTCCCGAAAATACTTGGGCTTGCGTCTATGGAGAATGCATGTTATAGCAAAATCAATCAGTTCTGCATGGGTTAAAAGAAATCCTTAAAGGGATCTAGTAACTTTGTTGACATGTGCAAAGAGTGATGATTGGTTCATATAATGTATATTGTTGTTATTTATTATGTCCACAGGGTATTGTGTGAAAATTTCAAGTCAAATGGATGCTAAATGGCCGAGTAATGAGCAAAAATTGCAAAGTGATATTCACTAACTCACAGCACTCACTTTGTACACGGTTTCGAAAATCCGACGGATATTTTATTATCTGAAAACTTCAATCCTTCCTAATTTTGTAACGAAAGGGAAATTAGAAAAACCGAAACCTGTCTCATGCTTTTTTTGTTAATACGAACAAAACAAGGTATGAGAGAACTGCTAGTTTTCCAATTGGATTTTGAGGATCTGGACAATGTTACTTAGTCCCTTTAAGATTACAGTTTCAGTAAAAGTATGTACAATTGTACATTCAGGATAATCTTCTGCCAAATTTTGAGGTACAAAATCATATTTCCTTGTGGTATAGTATCTGGAAATACAATTCAAGTAAGTGCAGACACACTGTACATAATTATGCAGAGATATATTTCAGATTCATACCTCTTTGAAAGTACAAACAGACATCAAACCATATTTCATAGCCATTACACCATGACCTCTCCCCCAACAAAAGAGTGAGAAAAGTACATAATGCATGCCTCAGTATTACTCAAGGATGAATAAAAACCCACTAAAAATAGTGGTTTTAAAATCTACAATTTATGAATGGTCATGAACAAGGTATGCCTGTGTTTCTTTGGCAAACCAATTTAGAGAACAGCTGGTCTAAAACCCCTTTTTATACCACACCTTTAAATAGAGTGTTCACAAAGATTTGAGGATGAACTTAATTTCAAGTTAAAACTTGAAAATTATGGAAAACCATTTGTAGCCTTGGAATAAAACGTACATCGAAATCAAAATTGCATATATTTGAAACTTTTAAAGACAAGTGCATGTTCAAAAACATGAACCAGAATTATGATTTTAATGGCAATTTGATGCCTTGTTTGTAAACCACTTCTGCAGTTTCTACATAGAAACAAACATCTTTCCAAACAGTCATTCATCTTATCTCACAATTCCCTTTCAGACCGCCAATAAAGCCAAATAACAGTATTGGAAACACCCCACACACATAAAAAAAGAAAAATACATGTAGGTGTTTATCACCAACCATGTGAAAGAATATATCATAACTTATCTGTTAATGTATTAAGATTTGGACAAAAACTGCTTTGAAATTGACTATTTGAGCAATAAAATGTTCAAAATAAAAAAAAAAAACGCTTTTACCAGAGATTCAATTCAACCGCATATACGCTGCATGCAACAGCAATGCAAGCGCACGTATGCACGGCATCCAGGCTTATAGACCCATACCCAGCCCAGTGGAGAGGGGCGAACGGACGGTGAATTTAGGCCCAATCTCAATGGCATGCTGGCGGCTTGCATTGAAGATCGACCGATATTTCTGTACAAAGTAACGATACTAAGGTTCAGATTTTTACCACACAAGCCCTTTCTTATACTATTTCAACAATATTGATCAATTAGTGTGGCCAATTTAGATGTTTTCAGTAACTTTCCCAAATTCTGTTATTTGACTTTAACCCCTTTTTGTGATATTTTGATCCATCTAACATTCTAACTCTATACAATGTGAAAGGGTATGCGAAGCAGTAATATGAATGTTTGTGGTTTGTCAAGTATGCGGTTGTTGGTTGTTGTGGGCTGGCTTCAGCAGAATTGTTGAAAAAATGAACCAGGATATTTTATAAACTCACATCCCTGTCATACATTGATAGGCCCATTTACACCGAGCGTGACACTTCATACACACAGCAGAAAGTGCGCTAATACACTAATAAAAGAGGGTAGGTGTATTTTATGAGCCATAAAATAATGATAAACCTGTAAAAGTGTACATACATGTATGTACAGTATATTTTATGCAGTGAGAAAAATACACGGAATGGGGGGGGGGGGGGGGGGGGGGGCAGGGCGAATTCGCCCCCAGAATGCCAAAAGAGCCCCTGAAAATTATAAGAGAGCACCAGTAAATGTGCATAAAGTTTTTTAGTGTGTTGTTTTCATGCAGGCATGCTTGAAAAGTAGCCCCATGAAATTATTGAAAAAATAAATTATATTTTTTTCCTTGACGGTATGTGTATTTCTTCAGAGTGTGGTTTACCTCTAGTACATTTATAGTGTTAATTTTGACACTAACAAAGCAAATGTGGAAGATAATGAAGTCACATTTTATTTCATTCAATGTGGAAATTAAAGATAAAGAAGACAAGTAGATGAATTCAACACAATGCACAAACAAAGTTACCAGTACAATATAATGCACTTGAACTCTGCTATATGGGAAAGCAAAGATACAAAGATAAAATATATGACATAATTAGCTACTTACTCCACACAATAGTTATGAGATCAACGTTCACTTATAACAATTGACAAGCAAATAAAATGTAACAAATAGATGTATCATATTTACACTTTGATAGTAATAGTATGCATGTATAGAATTCTACATGCCCACTTATGCCCAATGCATACCCCCATTTATGAAATTTTGATATAAAAGTTAATATTATGTAAGCATTTAGTTTTTGATTGTATAATTGTATTTTCTTTGTTTTGTAAGCACTATGATACCCGCATGAATAGGGTACTTTGAAAAACAATTATTATTATTATCATTTTTTAAATTTTTATTATATCCCTCATAACTAGCATTCGATGCCGGACGGTCCGGACGGACACATACAGTATGTACTGTATTTTACACTGGTTTGTCTCAGCGCTAATTACAAGCCAATGTATTGTACTTCCCCTGGTAAAGAGGTCAGGTTGAATTAATAGCAGCTGCCAGCATACCCTACATTCACAGGCACGCATACAACCCTGACCTTATAAAATAAAAGAATAATAGACTATAACTTCCAAGGCTACTCTTACAACTTTCTTCCACTTCAAACATTATAAATGGGTTTATTTCCAGTTTTTGTTTGTTTTTTTAAGTACAAAATATTCATAAATATTCCCCCATAAAAAAAATAAATACATGTACATGCTTTGATACAATCACGTAACAGCTTCTGACTATTCGAGTAATGAAAAGGGTTTCATGGGCACGTCCCCCATTCAAGGGTCTTTGTGGCTCGATGGTTGAGCACCGGTCTAGCAATCCGGAGGTCTCGGGTTTGATTCCCAGCGAAGCCTATTTTTCTTTGCGGATTTTCAATCAATAATTTTGCATGGCGCCTAACAGTACAGTTTGACACGAGCCGCACCAATCCAATCCTGTGCAACGACCGGAAGATTTACAGTCCTACAAAAACTCAAATCCTTCCGTACAGATGTTGATGAATATTACACTGAAATATCAATTTTTCAATCAAATCAATTGGTACAACAAAATTAACCTGACCTACATAATATGAAAATAATATAACGGGAGTAAAATTTGCAAGGTCATTTCTGTAACTTTCCACACCATGCTTACATTAACAAGAGGGAATCCAGTATTTGTTTTCTTTCAATAAAAAAAGGGCTAGCTTATCATGTCTATTTTACCACATTTCCCTACACAAACATAAATGCATACATCCATGATGTCGACTCACTAAAACACCAATATCCCCACTGGATGATAGACCATTATTAACAGATTCAGGCTTCAGGACTGGTTCTGAAAATACAAGGTCTAGTGACTAGGGTCTAGGCAATGCATGAATTATTATTTTTATTTTAGGGGGCTACTTTTTCAATCTGATGGATATCAACAAATATTTAACATTATAACCTATGGTAATTTTAGGGGCTACCTACTGAATTTAGGGGGCTATTTTGAAAATTGGGGGGGGGGGCAAAATCACCCTCAGTCCCCACATATATTTCCTACCCTGGGTCTAGGGATAATGTTGTACAAAAAAAGATCCTTCAAAGGGTTAACTTGAAATGTAGATCTTCATAGCAATACATGAACCTGGCCTAGAATACGGAAATAAACTGCACTTACAAATTGTCCAAGGTTATCGCTACAATCCCTCACACTTAGGAATAACAACATGGACTCCCGTGTTTGTTTTCTTAAATCAAACTACATCCTTCAACCCAGCCCAGTAATGAACCAGTGCACAATCCAGAAACAAAACATGCATTTTATATATCATAAAGCATTTCCAACAACAGCAGGGCTTAAAATATGCACGCATCTGTTCAAGCCGAATTCATTTTATTTCAGGGTTTTTTTTTTTTTTTTTTACTGAACTATTTTCCATGTTTTATAGTCACAATTTTGTTTCCTCAAAATGTCTTTGCTATGTTTTCTTCCACCAGTCAACTCATGTCAACGATTCAATGCATTCTAGCTACTCATGGTTATGCAATCTGGAAAGATATCCTCATTACATTATTACTAAAGACAAATTGCAGAGGACCAGTAGAGGACTAGTAAATTTGTTTAAATTTCACTATAATTATTAGATTAAACAAATTACTAAAAGAACCCAACATAAAACCCACATAAATACTCTATATAAATTATAGTTCAATGCAAAATGAATACATCAAAGACCAACCTTTAATGCTTTTGCTGCCCACAATAATTTGACAGTACGCTACAAAAAATAAGGGGAAAATCTGTGAAAAAGGCAGCAAAAACCATTAGGGGTCCCCCTCTCAAATTTACCCGTCCTGGGCCCCGTTGCAAAAATCGATTATAAATTACGATTGATCGTAAGTCAGAAAATTTACGCGTTTCAACCAATCAGATTTGCGCATCTAGAACACGTGATGTGACTTACGATCAATTGCAACTTACAATCGATTGTATCTCTTTCTGCAACGGGGCCCAGGACTGGTCCAGAAAATACTTGGGTTGAAGTCTATGGAGAATTCCTGTTATAACAAAAACCAGTCAGCCCTGAACGGATTAATGATATCTACATGTTTAATGCCAAAAGCTCACTTACATGTATTAACGCATATATATGGCATTCCTCATATCAAACCATGTGTACAAGATATTCTATACTAAGTTATTGTTGGTAAAACTCTGGGGATAATTATAAATAATTAAGTAACATTAAGTTTGTTTGAGAGAAATTGGTTCAAAAAGTGGCAAGATTCAAGAGTTCAAGAGTGGCAGTATTTATAGCACACAAACGGGGCGCAGGCTGGCTTGTACATGTACACTAGTAATCCTAATTGAATATATGTAAACAATCAATTTCATATTTGTGTACATAAATCATATTTTGACCTCTTGTGTTGTATTAACTCCTTGAGTGCCAAGCTCGTATTTTTGTGAGTTACAATACACACAAATGCCATAGAGCATTAATATCCCTGGCGATCAAAGTGTTGTTAATACACTTTTAATTCTAGCTTTGCCAAGTTCGGTACCATATTTGGTTTTCTGATAGGTAAGTAATACCCCTTCATGAGAGATGATATGGTCATATTTCATTCCTAAATGCATCAAATAAAGAATACCTCTCCTTGCAACAATGCATGCAAGTTCGGGTCATGAAAATGCATGAACGCAATTTAAATCTTTGGAAACTTGCGTCCCTCACGTATCGGCATTTCACAGAGATTACCCCTATACAAGGTAGAGGACAATACCCCGGGATATCGTTACCATTGACCTACCCCTGTAGAACATGGCAAAGGAGGGTCGCAAATTTGTTTGCCCCGAAAAATTCCAGCTCTGACCCCTTAATACCTCCCAACAAGGTTTTTCATGCCATTGTTGAGAACTATTTTTTAGTTTAATCTAATAACGGCTGATATTATACTTATGATCTTCTTTATGAACTCTTTATACATGTATGCCAAGCACACCACAGCTGACAGGGCGTAGCTAGGATATTCTAGTGGGGGCACCGGGGGGGGGGGGGGCCTTGCATTTTCATGACAGGGCACAATGTGCATAGCAAAACAAATGGGGTTTTAATAATGTAGGTGCCCCAAAATTGTGACACTTACCTTAAAAATAACATGCTGATTTTGTTTTCTCAAGCATGATTTCTTTTGGAGGGGCGCCTCCCCCCACCCCCCCCCCCCCCCTCCAATAGCTACACCCCTGTACAGCTGGAAGGACACTGCGCATGGTTTAAAAATCATCCCATGTCCATTGTATGATAAATTGGTCTGGTGAGGGAGGCCCTTTTCTTCAGTTCACACATTATCAGGAGATGAGGTTGATTAACACATAGTCTATGGGAACCTGGTGGTCCCAGTGGTCGATTTACGGGGATCGCAAAAACTAGTAGGGAAAAGTTACCCAGAGGTACTCGTAATAATAAAACACATGAATTAGATAGAGAAGGACGTGTGCCTTCATGCCAATGGCCAATCTACTTCAAGTTCATGCCAATGACTAGACAATTTTCCTAGAAAACCACTGAAGTGAACATTTTAAATGCATTCCTTCATCTCAAAGACTCCCCCTATTTGCAGTATCCGGAGTAGGTTGCCCAGGGCAACTCATGACATTGAAGAAGGGCTCACATCCCTACCAGTCTCCACTGTGTGCTTTCCTAACATAGCATCAATGTTCCAGCAAATTTCAAATAATAATCCCTGAATTTTATTTATTTAAAACAAAAAAATACATTATTTGAAGAACTTACCAATTTGCATTTCTTCAGGTGATGATGTTGACTGGGGTAGGTTGCCAAGGGCAACCCGCTGTAGCATTGCCGACGGGCTCGCACCCCTACCACCATCAACCGTGTGCCTTGCAAACATAGCACTGCAACAAACTCCAACCAATGACCTTCCGATCCCCGAGCGCACAGACAATGAAGTTAACGCCAAAAACAAAAGTAAGTAAGAATCCCGAAGAGGACAAAGTCACTGCCAAAAACAACAGTCAGCGACAACGCCGATTTATAAACAGTTCCCAGTAGTGGTGATGAGGAACAACAAAAAGTTCCATGTAACGACGCTTAATAAACAGATCGATTCCTAGTAACGAAGATGCTATAAAACATCCCCTAACAACGATGCAGATTGATGTTTATTACAAGGTGAGTGATCCAGGTCTCGCGATAAGGAAATCCCCCCCAAGATTCTGCGTCGACGACGAGGAAAGAACGGTACAAGCACGTTCACACTTCTTGATTGATGCGAAAAAGAAGGTGACAATAATGAAGCACGGAGACTATCGATCAACTTCACGAGGTAGGCGTTTTCAATTTCTAGTAAGATATATCGCTGGGATCATCTCCCCTTCTCCTGTAATCGCTGGGATATGTTGAAAGTAATTTGGGGATTATGTCATTCCTTTGGAAACAGCCAAATGCTCAAATAGTAGAAAACCAGCTCAATTAGTGGATAACCAGCTTAATAAGTCCCTTCTTTTTTTTACTGTCATACAAACTTTTCTCTAAGAGCTTTGGTTTGATTCAGTTAATTTTTTTTCAGACTTGTAGTCAGCATTATATTTTCACAGGAACAAGGCTTCACGGTTTGAAAACTTTTTAATTGATTACACCCCCAAGCTCAAACATTGGTGGTTCTTTCATCGAATGAAAATTATCAGATGACAGTAGAAGCAATTCTTGATAAGATGCTTTTTCGCTGTAGCCTTTGGGAAATTCAGAAAAAAAAACTCTGTAATAAATCAACATAAAAAGAGTGTTGTCAGTTCGTCTGTTGGATAATCGAATGAATTAGAGAAAAAAATCCATGAAAAATTCCAGACGAAGAGTGGTAAAACTCCAGTGGAAGAGTAGCAGAAGCTGAAAATCCAGGCAGCAACGACAAAATATGACAAACGTGCTTCGCTGATTAACCCCCAGCAGAGGCTAGTTAGCGATCGCCGACAGAAAAATGTGAAACAAGACGTGAAGAAGGTGGTTCCAGTTATTTAACAACCGCAAGCTATTTTCTCCTCCTCCACGTTTTTTTTTTTACGAGTCCTCGAGGGGCAGTTATTGGGTTGTTAGCTCCTCTCACCAATGCACGCACTGTGTGTTATTATGGTATGGTTGGTTGGTAGTAGTACGGATAGATCTCCCGCCCGGCCGCTCTGGGCAAGACATGTACATGTACGTGTATACGCAACCCTAGGGCTACTGCAGGCCAAATGTCTGAGAGAAACACGGTCAGGGCGGTTTAGCAATCTCCTATTCCACTCCCAGTACATGCACACACGCTCTATTATGTACATCACGCAACGTGTGACAGGGAGGGAGGGCAAACTAGGTTGAGAAACAATACCAGTCAAGCTGGAGTACTATGGATTCTCTCTCCCTCTCCCTCTCTAAAGCTAGGGAGGGAGGGCAAAGTATGTTGAGAAACGATACCAGTCGCTGGAGTACTATGAATTCTCTCTCTCTGACTCTCTCCCTCTAAAGCTAGGGAGGGGGGGGGGCAAAGTATGTTGAGAAACAATACCAGTCACTGGAGTACTATGGATTCTCTCTCCCTCTCTCCCTCTAAAGCTGGAGGGAGGGGGGGGGGGGGGGGGGGCAAAGTATGTTGAGAAACAATACCAGTCGCTGGAGTACTATGGATTCTCCCTCCCTCTCTCCCTCTAAAGCTAGGGAGGGGGGGGGGGGGCAAAGTATGTTGAGAAACAATACCAGTCGCTGGAGTACTATGGATGCTCTCCCCCTCTCTCTCTCTCTCTCTCAAGCTCTCTATTTGGGTTTTTGTTTTGCTGGAACCAGCGAGCTAATTGGTGTACAATGTAAGGGTAACAAGGGGGGTGTGCTCTTTAGGGTCTGAATTTGGAGGGACAATTATTCCCCATTAACTCCCGATGTGACGAAACAATAAGAAACAGAGTAGGGGTTACAGGGGGTGTGCTTTTGGGGGTTTGAATTTGGAGGGACGAATTCCACCTGTACTCGCGATGTGACGAAACAATGAGATCGGAAGAGCACGAGAGAGTTAGATTAGCTATTGGAATGTGGAAAAACAGCGAAAAAGGGGGTCAGACAAGAATGTGGAGACATTAAGAACTTGTGGAAAAACAATGATCGGAAGAGCAAGAAGAGAGGGGTTAGCCGTTTCATGTTTCATGTTGGGATTTGGGAAAACAGTGAAAAATTGGGTCAGACAGGAATATATCAGTGGTGGTGATGGTGGTATGTACATTCCGTTGGTACATGAACAGCATACAGATAGAATGGTTATCTTCTTATGATTTGAACTTCATACACACAAAATTATACATAAACACACGCTCTCTATTAAACACAAACCCACATGCACACAGGTGCACTTTGTGCATGAAACTACATGTCATGGTTGTGGTGTGTATGTGTGTGCCTAATGCCAAGGTTATGTGTCTGTGTCTGGTCTCTGTCTATGCTTGTATTTATGTATGTGCATAGTTAGAGTGTGTATGTATTGTATGTATGTATGTATGTATGAATGTATGTATGTATATATGTATGTATGTGTGTCTGTTCTGTGTCTGGGTTTGTGCTTGCGTTTATGTATGTGCATGGTTAGAGTGAGTGCGTATGTGCTTAGTCTTAGATGGAGCAAGTACGTGTGTTTTTGCCTAGTGCCTAAGTAATGTGTGTGTGTCTTTGACTGTGCTTGTATTTATGTATGTGCATGGTTAGGGTGTGTATGTGTGTGCCTAGAGGCTGGGTTATTTATGTGTCTGTGTCTGTGCTTGTGTAAGTTGTGTTTGTGTATGTGCACGGTTGGAGTAAGTGCGTATGTGCTAAGTTGGAGCAGGGAAGTGGCAGTGTGTGCTTTTGCCTCTAGAGTGCCCAAGTTATATGTGTGTGTCTGCGCTTGTATTTATGTATGTACATGGTTAGAGTGTGTATGTGTGTTCCTAGTGCCTTCCTTATGTGTCTGTGTCTGTGTTTTGTCTGCATCAAGGTCTGTGTTTATGTATGTGTACATTGCACATGTCTCCCCTATCTGCTGGCCTCCGCACTCCACTCATGTCTAGCACCAGGGCGCATCACGTTTCCCATTGACATTGTACACACAGACAAACCTCAATTTGCATGCAGACAGGGCCTTGGCCATTCAACAATTATTTATATGCCAGCAGTCTACAACCTTTTTACTGTCTTTTCTTTTCTTCAACCTTGTCTCCCGATTGCATTACTCCGCCCTTGCTCCATCTCTCTCCCCCTTTATCTCTATTATGTTAATCCATGTATTTCCCTCCCCTCCCCCCCCCCCCCCTCCCTTTCAACTTATCTATTCTTCTAGATGGTACCTTTCTCTTTGTCAATCTCTCTCTTCTTCCTTTTTCTTTATACTGCAGCACTGTCTTTATCTGTCCATCTTTCTCTATAGGCATGTCTTGTTTTATGGTATCTCTCTCTTTATATGTCAGTTCATTTCTCCGTTTCTCCCTTTCAAATAATCCATTTTACTGTCTTTTCTTCAACCTTGTTTCCCTATTGGACTACTCAGCCCTTGCTCCATCTATCTCTGCCTCTTTCTTTATCTGATAATCCTTTTCTCCCTCCCTCTCCATCTCAATCTGTCTTATCTTCTTTGGTATCTCTTTCTCTCTGTCTATACATCTATCTCCCCTCCTCTATCTGCCAATTTCCATCTGTATCTCTTTTCTACATTCTCTTATCAATATCTCATTTTCTCCCTCTTTCTAGATTTTAATATCACTCTCTCTTCCTCTCCATAACTATGTCGCTCACTCTCCATTCCTCTTGATAATGTATCCCCATCTCTCAGTGTATCTTTCCTCCCCCTTCTCTTTATTCTCTTCCTCCATCATATATTTCTTTCTCTATTTCCATATCTCTCCATATCTGTCCATATCTCTATTTATCTCCCATCCCATCTCATCTGTCTCTCTCCATATCTTGCCTATCAATACATCACTATCCACATCCCCTTAATCTGTCACTCTATTTCTCTGTTTCCCTCTCTCTCTATCTTTCAGTCTCTTTCCATTTCTTTCCCTCTCTCTTCCATATCTCTCCCTATCTCTCTTGTTATCTCCCATCCCATCTCATCTGTCTCCTTCCATATCTTGCCTATCAATACATCACTCTCTGCACCCCCTCAATCTGTCACTCTATTTCTCTCTTTCTCTCTCTCTTTATCTTTCAGTCTCTCTCCATTTCTTTCCCTCTCTCTCTTTCATATCTCTCCATATCTCTCCATATCTCCCCCTATCTCCCATCCTATCTCATCTGTCTCCTTCCATATCTTGCCTATCACTACATCACTATCCATACCCCCTCAATCTGTCACTCTATTTCTCTGTTTCTCTCTCTTTATCTTCCATTCTCTTCCCTTTCTTTCCCTCTCTCTCTTTCATATCTCTCCATATCTGTCCATATCTCTATTTATCTCCCATCCCATCTCATCTGTCTCTCTCCATATCTTGCCTATCAATACATCACTATCCACATCCCCTCAATCTGTCACTCTATTTCTCTGTTTCCCTCTCTCTTTATCTTCCAGTTTCTTTCCCTTTCTTTCCCTCTCTCTTTCATATCTGTCCATATCTCTATTTATCTCCCTTCCCATCTCATCTGTCTCCTGCCATATCTTGCCTATCAATACAGCACTATCCACATCCCTCAATCTGTCACTCTATTTCTCTGTTCCCCTATCTTTTTATCTTCCAGTCTCTCTCCCTTTCTTTCCCTCTCTCTTTCATATCTCTCCATATCTATCCCTATCTCTCTTGTTATCTCCCATCCCATCTCATCTGTCTCTCTCCATATCTCGCCTATCAATACATCACTATCCACATCCCCTCAATCTGTCACTCTATTTCTCTGTTTCCCTCTCTCTTTATCTTCCAGTTTCTTTCCCTTTCTTTCCCTCTCTCTTTCATATCTGTCCATATCTCTATTTATCTCCCTTCCCATCTCATCTGTCTCCTGCCATATCTTGCCTATCAATACAGCACTATCCACATCCCTCAATCTGTCACTCTATTTCTCTGTTCCCCTATCTTTTTATCTTCCAGTCTCTCTCCCTTTCTTTCCCTCTCTCTTTCATATCTCTCCATATCTATCCCTATCTCTCTTGTTATCTCCCATCCCATCTCATCTGTCTCCTTCCATATCTTGCCTATCAATACATCACTATATGCACCCCCTTAATCTGTCACTCTATTTCTGTTTCCCTCTCTCTCCCCCTGTCAGTCTATTTCCCTTTCTTTCTCTCTCTTTCTCTTTTGCCTGCCTTGACCTTGAATTCCAACTGGGTCGATTTCAGGTCAGCAAGGCAATCCCCATGCAGCCAATCAGAATGCAAATATCCAGGTCATGATTTGCATATTAATGCAATGGGGGGCTCTTTATGACTCAACCGCAAACCTTTCAATACCACGAATACACTAAGCATGCAATAACTGAATGGCGTTTTTGTGATGTGGTACTATGAGGATTAACACATTCTGGGTAAAGTACATGTACACCAGTGTACAGTGTTAAACACGGTGTATTATGCACATTGTACAAAGTATTATTATACACACAGTGTACAATTAACAATTAACACACAGTGTTAAGTGTTCATTGCTTGTAGACATAATGAATCAGTCCTTAAAGGGTACCACCACCCAAAAATAATATTCTTATAAATAAAGGTCACATGTTTAGTAGTCTATTCCACCAAAAAGTTCAGAAAAATATGTTTTCAGAAAATCTATTATAAAAAAACCTAAACCTATTTTCTCCAAACGTACGCATGAATAGAACTGGTGCACTCTCAAACGTCCGACGTGTTCCATAAGTGGTGGTAATTAATTGCATTGTTTATGACTTACAACACCCTTTGCAAAGTGTTAGGCATCTATTTGATATCACACAACGACGACGGTACTAAATCATATAATTATGTGTTGTTCTTTGCCTGGTGGTCCCCTTTAAAGTGAAACCAGTAAAGTGTCTAACTCCATGAAAATTACTTGGAGCTTCCACATTTCTCTTCTACCGTGTTGTTTGGCTTATGGTAATAGAAGAATAAAATAGGGTTAGATTTTTTTAAATGCCCCTTTAGTATGACAATTTCTATCATTGATAATAATTCAGCTCGAGCGTTAATGAACGGTCATAAACCTCATACACGTTAAATACAGTAATTCGTTGTAAAAGCTGACGCAAATTTTCGCTTTTTTAACCAGGAAAGCAGTGTTCTTTTTCAACAAAACTTTCACACATCATTCAGACATATCTTACAATGATTTTGGTGTAGGATTGAAGTCTCAAATGTAATTTTGGGCAATATCTGACACTTTACAGGTGCACCTTTAAGATCCGGTTCAGGTGCACTTTGCGGTCTGGTCCACTGGGCATTGTGGGGGAGGGGGGTTGTACTCTGGTCTGAATCTAGGTCATACCGAAAAGAAAAAAATAATAACGTGGCTTTTTTTCTTTTCTTCTTGTAAAACATCTGCCAACCAGATAACAAAAACATAATTGTGTCCAGACAGTCGTTGTACAGATTGTTATGATACAACATATCAATGCGTCCAATCAACCAACAAACATGTACAATGTAGTAAACATCCAAACTATGTATCAAATCTTAATTAATTGCATTTTCGATATCTGGTATCATGTTAACTACCCCCTTTTTCTACCTTGAATGTATTTTTTTGAGTTAATTTTGTATTTATTCTGTTCTATTTTACTCCCATTTTTTCCCTCCAATGGAACATCGTATCATCTCCATTTCATGTGCACATGCTTTGAAATTTCTTTCATAAATATTCCAGTCGCATTCTCTCTTTCTTATTCAAATTCAATAGCATTTCATTTTCTCACGTTCAACTTTTACCTTGGATTATAACAAGTACTCAGGGAGTATTATCCATAATTGAGATGATAACGATATTGCTCCAATTCCTGCAGCGCTCAAAAAGCCAAACTATATATTTAGGAGTTGTCCATTTCAGTCCAAATTTGAAATCAATTTATCCCCTTGACCTACTAACTTATCAAATATGAAATGTGGTAATTGAAATTATGTCAATCAATTATACTCCACCCCATACACAACACTCTGTACTCAGCACTTATATATGCATGCAGAACATTTTTTGGTTTATTTCATTAACTCTCATTTTGCTCCCATAATTGGTATTTATGAAAAGCTATTCGTTTTCTGAATTTCCCCCCTTCCTGCTTATATTATTGTGACAGTGATTGAACAATTCTAGAAAGAGTGCACGATTCAATAATATTCTTGAATATCACTTTATTGTGAGCTATCTATTGTAAGATTAATTTGCCAAGCTATAGATATAAAGCTGAATTTCTTGTACCAACATATTCAGTAGTTGACACAAATAAAAATGAGGTAAAGCCAACCATGTCTTCCAGCGAAAAAAATGCACGGGGGCGGCGGGCGGATTCGCCCCCGAAATGCCCAAAAGAGCCCCCGAAAAAGAAAAAAATTTGTATTTATTTATTTTTAATTTTTTTTTCCTGATTTTTGGGGGGGATTTTCTGTTTGGATCGTGATCAAATGCTTATCAGATGATCACTTAATATAGCATTAGAGCTTAATAGTAGCCCCTGAAATTCGAAAAAGAGCCTGGAAATTTGTAGCCCCTGAGATGATAAAAGTAGCCCCCGAAAGTTGGAAAAGTAGCCCCCGAAAAGGAGCCCCCGAAATAAAAATATTAATTTTGTCTGCTGATGCCTTCATATTTGTTGTTTATATTTCTTAATGTTGGGGAGGGGGCACCAATTTGTTTAAGAAATCAAAACATCAAGAACAAAGTTGACAGTTTCAAGTTCATTTCATTCTTCATTAAGAAAACACATAATGTTAAATAATAAATTACATAAAGTTACTAATAAACATACAAATGAGCGCAAAAAAAAAAGAGATAAAATTTCATGAGAATGTAGGATCAACAAAAAGTGCATAAAACTTTATGAAAATGATGCCCCAGAAATTAATTGATTTCCAACATCGACACTATTATATTTATACATGTAAAGGCTCTTCTATGAAATTTAGGGGGAAGGTCTTTTGGGAATCCATGGGAATCCATCGCCCTGCATGTACTCCCTTTCACTATTAAATAGAACACTATTATATCAAACAAAAAGACAGATAAATGCTTCAATTGATCGATTTTTTGAGATCTCAAGAGAGACTGTCATGATCTATTTCTATCTGTTTGTCCTTCAACACCCGCCCATCTCTACTGATAAGCAAGTAATGGATGAGCGACAATTACAACAACAAAAAACAGACAAAAAGCACACATCACAAAAAAACAGACAAAAAGCACTCATCACAAAAAAAGAACAGACAAAAAGCACTCATCACAAAAAAAACAGACCAAAACGCTCATCACAAAAAAAACAGACAAAAATGCTCATCACAAACAAAAATGACACAAAGCGCCCCTCGCGAATAAAAAAAATAATAATAAAAGTTTGCGTGAACTTCACCTCCCCCAAAGCTTTTCTATATCCACTTTGCATTTTCTCGCTTTTGTTCCGTACAACAAATGAGGGGTTGTCGCTTGGAAATTCAATTAGTCGTCTATCAATTGAGACTTTTTTTCTCCTGAAGCCATGTGCGACTGTTTTGTCACTGTACCGGGGTGTCGTAATCTCTACATGCCTGATCACGAGAAATGGCTTTGTCTGCCTACCGATGGAGTAGGAAGAGTCAAGGTCACGGTATTAGCACTTCCATCAATTGAGATCTGCTTTCATTATCTGGACTCAAATCTCATTCAGTGATTGTATAGGTTTCGCCATTCGTTCGTGTCTGAACAGACAATCAATATGATTTGAAATTATCCCAGATATTAAGTGGGAACGCACTGGGGAATGGAATCTAAGCCAAGGGACAATGTGCTTTTTAAAAATATCTGATAGATCCCCCAAATTCACAAAAGACGCTCTGTTAATTATCATGTATCATGATGTGCATTATTTTATAGGTTTTGCACCCGAACAGACAATAAATATGGTGAGAAATTATTCCAGATATTAAGTGGGAAGGCACTGGGGAATGGAATCTAAGCCAAGGGGAACAATGTGCTTTTCAAAATATCTGAAAGATCCCACCAAAATTGCAAAAGACGCTCTGTTAATTATCATACATGATGTGCATGATTTTATAGGTTTTGCAACCGAACAGACAATAAATACGGTGAGAAATTATTCCAGATATTACTCGGCAACAAGCTGGGGAATGGAATCTAAGTCAAGGAACAATGTGCCCATCGAAATGATAAAGATTCATCAAAAAATTCGAAAATAGGCTCTGTTAATTATCATACATAAAGTTCAAAGCTCTTTTTTTTTCATAGAGTGGTTGTCAAATGCAGGCAGGTGTGAAAAGTAGACCTCAACAAAAGAATTTAATTCACCCGTTCCAGTTGCTGACCAAAAATATTCCTGCGCAACAAAAGAACTGTGAGCAATTACTTAATTATAAAAAAATAAAAATAAAATAAAAATATGGCATATATCTCTGTAAATTACCATACATGTAAATGTTAGTTCTGTGCTAAGTTTTTCTGAAATTTTATGAAGGTAGGTGTGACGAGGACTTCTCAAAAATGAAATTCATTTTCCTAGTTTCAAATCTAGACCAAAATATTCCTGTGCCACAATAGAACTGTGAGCAATTATTCATTCATGAAATAAATATGAGGAATATATTATCTCTGCAAATTACCATACATTTACAGTTCATGCGGTTCTGGGCTAAGTGTTTCAGCGATTTCATGATGGGAGGTGTGAAGAGAAGTCCTCAAAAATTAATATGAATTTTACCCATTTCAGCTCTTGACCAAAATATTCCTATACAATGTAGATGTCACAAAAGGACTGTGAGCATTTTGAATATACCATAAATCTCCGTGTATAAGACACACTTTTTTTCCATCGGAAAATTTTCAAAGTGGGGGGTGCGTTTTATACACAGGTACAGCAACAAAAAAAAATCTTTTTTTCATTAAATATGCAATTTTCTAACCAGTGGTTATAAATTTTTGTCCATGATATATTAACAAACTTTTGAGAAATTTCTTTTGTTTTGATACTCTGGATTCAGGATTTGGGTCAGAATTGTTTTTAAGTAACGCAAAAAGGTTAACCTGTTACTTACAGGGACCTGGTAGGCTAAGTACAAAATCTATTTAAAGAATTGTTATTATCTCGCAGGTAACAGGTTAATTTCAAGCATTGCAGCGCATTACAACGAAAAAATTTACTTTTATTTTTCGGGGGCTACTTCTCAAGCCAGCCTGCATGACGATACCACACAAACAAATTTGTTTGCATTGAACTCTATGCAAATATATGAGGGCTCTTTTATGACTTTTGGGGTTAAATCCCCCGAGCCCCAAGTATTTTTTACACTGGTGCCGCATTATATGTGCTGGCTTGCGTTGTATCCTATGAACGGGGTTATAATAATGTAACATGCTTAGAGATGATATTGTATCATATTAAACACTATATAAATCAAACCTGCTGTTGTTATTATTATTATTATTGTCATTATCATTATCATTATCATTATTATTATTATTTGTATCATCATTATCATTATTATTATTATTATTATTATTATTATTATTATTATTATTATTTTTATTATTATTATTATTATTATTATTAGTATTATTATTATTTTCATTATCATTATCATTATTATTATTATTATTATTATTATTATCATTATTATTATCTACGCTGAACCAAACGATAAGAGCTAGCATACCACGGTGGTCCCAGTGAAAGCTACTACCAAGAAAAAATATAATTCTCCAGTAAATGATAATAGGTGTGAGAAAGCGTGAAAAACGAGTATGGAGGGAGGATGCGAAGGAGTGGAAAATCTTAACCATCCGCATACCGGCACCGGGTTTGCCTCCTTTCAATCAGTGAGAACTCCAGAATTGCCGAGGCAGGGGGTATTAAGACCATGTTTTTGTCCTAGGGGGGGCCGGGCGGACTCACGACACCAACAGCAAACATTTATTCTAGCAGGCAAAGGGCCCTGCTACGGCGATTATCATTAGGAGCCAACGAGAAAAGCAGTCCAATTTGTCAGGAGCGAGCGCTACGATCCCATCGCACGTGTGGCACTTGATGCAATCGCAGGGAGGTGGTGACGATAGTGGCATAGCAAGAGCCTTAGTGAAAAAAAAGTATACATTTGGGCAAATGAGCACCCCATAAATTTGCATCTACGTAGTTCAATGCAAAACTAAATTTAAAGTGTTATTTTCATTCAGGCAAGCTTGAAAAGTAGCCTGTCAAACATAAAATATTAGCCCTGATTGGGGCTTGCTGAGGGCTATTTAGCCCCTTCAATACCCCTAAAAGCGCCCATCTCCCCCCCCCCCCCCCCAAATCATAAAAGAGCCCTTTTTGCCACAGAGCTCAGTATGGACTTAACGGCTATTTTAATGCAGGCATGCTTGACAGGTAGCACATTATATACAAATGATGTCATTCTATTCCCTGAAAAACTTACTCATTAAGGACATGCTTGATGCACTTTTTTCTTAAATTAATCATGTATTTGTTTGTTTATAAATTTGTTTGTTAGTTTTTTTGTTCGCCTGCTCACTTGCTTATTCATTAAAGTATGCTAAATATTGTATTTGGATGGACTGTGCGTACCATGTCCCCCTGTATCTATCGGAGTACATTATACAAATAGTGCATGGTTTGGAGTTGAATATATAATAATAGACACCGAGGCCGAGTGCAATATTAATGCGCAATATAATTGCACGAGTGAAATTCAAAATGTAGAGGTGTGTATTGTGGAATATTTAACGACAAGAAGCATGAACTATTTGTTATATAAGATGATTAGTTTGAGGAATTGATATTGTTATCATTATTGATGAACCCAAATTGACCTTGCTCAAATTGTGAGTGTATTCCCTCGAGCTCCATCCATCGTAGGCCTTGCGTACTTTGTGCAAGCATCAGCGCATGTTAAAAACAACTTTTTTTAAAACTTCGCGCATTGCGCAGATTTCCCATTCAATAACATTGTGCTACATAGAGGTGTGGTATTAAAGTCTTCAATATGTGATTAAAAAATCAAATAAAATTATTCATTTAACAAATATGAAGTTACCAATTGTTGAAAATTGAAATTGAAAACCATGCTTACAACTTGGTCTTTGATAGCCAGTGGAAGTCCAAGGCCATTATGGCCATTACGGCCATTACGGCTAAACGTCGCAGAAAAAAAATTGCACCCAAGCCACCGCATCTGCAAAATGCAAATGATAATACATCATGGTTGAACACCCCCGGAGCCTCTTCCCTGAAGTCCTAAACGGAATTCAAGGTCGAAAGGACGCGCACCTTCCTAACGAGGGGTCACTTTATCTGTTTCAAAGGTTACGTCACCCGCTGACAAATAGGCCTGCTATAGGCCTGCTCCGTCTATCAAGTGAGCTGCATGGAATCGCCCGACGACGGAGAAAACAAATGGGTAATTTGTTCGGCACACTGTGAGAACCATAAGCTGAAGAGATAATATTTGCGTTTTTTTTGCGAGCCAGGTCGCAGAATGACTTTCCTTGATGGCGGTGCATTTCTCAAATAATTTTCCCAATTGTGCTACCTGGATTTTCACTTACAGCCGCTGACCAGCCGTAAATTACGCACGTTAGGGGTTTGGGATCGCTTGCTTGATTCTCATCTCTAAGGCTTTCCATACCACACAGGATGAGCGAATCTTGAGAATCAAATCTTCCACCAGTATTTCTATCCAAATATTTCACACAAAGACACATAAATACATTGTACTTGAAACAGTCAAACCTGTGTATAGTGACCAACTAAAGAAAACAAAAGAAGTGACCGCTGCAGACAGATTTAAGCAGGTTCCACAACAACTATTTTTTTCCTCCAAGGGATCATTTTTTATTGCCACTACATGTAAGAGCATGTTGGCTGCTATAGACAGGTGACCACTAAAACAAGTTTAACTGTATACAAATGCTACACCAATATTACAAACACACACAAACACAAACACACAAACACACACACACACAAACACACACACACACACATACATACATACATACATACTGTACATACACAAACAAATTCACCTACCGCACTTTTATAATTATGATGACTTTCTTGCCCTCGAATTATGCCACCCAAAACTGACCAGCCTACCATAACCGAGTTACTCATGAATGCATGCTGTAATGACAAAGTCATACCTGGCTGAGTGACAAATAATCATCATCAGAAAGGTGAGATGAGGCATGTGCGTCTCATACATCATCATTTTACCGAGGCCCATTTGCACAAATGGTTTATATGCTTGATCGGAACAGGTTCATAATGCCTTTGAACCAATCATCATACTTGAAGTGTAGGCTTACGCTTGATTGGAAGAGTAGTAACGCCGGCCCCATGTGACATATTATTCATGCGCAGCAGGCCACACCCACCCCACTATCCACATGATTGGCATGGTCCACTTTGTCCCCTGGTTGATGCATTGATCTCAATAAACAATCTGGATAAACTTTAGCGTGACACTGCCAAACTGAAATCTACCATGCCACCTAAAAGAATTCCTTTCGATAGCAAAGCGATTACTTCATGCCCTACGCACAGTGTGGGGTGAGATGGCATCTCTTTGGCATCAACTCTTCCAAGTGCATTTGATAATGGAATTTAACCTATCCAGGTATTTGCAGAGATCAGTGCTTTTGCCTGGTGGTAGATACACTGATCTCCGTACACAACCTGGATAAACTATAAGGTGCAGAAAGTGACACTGCCACACTGTGATCCATCATACCACCTATTAAACCAAATTCCTTGGATCACAAGAGAAATACACCTATGCCCTATGCACAGTAAGATGGAAACATACTGGCATCAACTCTCTGGAAGTAGATTTGAATAACCAATCCAGATATTTGTAGAGATCAGTGCATTTGTCCCTTGTGTATGCACTGATCTAAGTGATCAATCTAGATAAATTATTGGCTGAAAAAAGGTGACACTTGACTGGAATCCACCATGACTCCCAACACAATTTCTTTGGACAACAAATTGAATACATCTATGCCTTATGCAAAGTGGTGTGGTAAGATGTCAACTCTTTTGAACCAATTATGTGGAAGTAGACTTAAATAGGGATCAATAAACAATCCAGATATTAGTAGAGATCAGTGCTTTTGCCCCCTGGTTGATGCACTGATCTCGGTAAACAATCTGGATGAACTATTGGTTAAAGAAAGTGACACTGCCACACTAGGATTCACCACAACCCTTACAAAATATATTTGGACAACAAAGTCAAAACATCTATGCCGTATGGACAGTGTTGTGGCAACTCTTTGGCACCAACTCTACAAGAAGATATCAATAGTGAATTACCGATCCAGATATTAGTAATGATCAGTGCTATTGCCCCCTGGTTGATGCACTGATCTCGGTAAACAATCTGGATGTACTATTGGCTGAAGAAAGCGACGCTGTCAACACTGGGATCCAGCATACCACCTAGAGACACATAATTCCTTGGATCACAAACAAAATACATTTATGCCCTACTCAAAGCGGAGTGGTAACATGTCATCCCTTTGGCATCAACTCTCCAAGAAGATTTAAACAGGGAACGACCAATCCAGATATTTGTAGAGATCAGTGCATTTGCTCCTGGGATGAAGTCAAGTGGGTTCGCCTCATTGGTTGTTTAACTACAATGTAGTCTCACTAAACAAGTCTCCATCGTCAAATCAGAAACTCTCCTTGTTTCCAGTTTCACATTTTTTGCACGGTTTGCTCAAGAGATTTATAACAGTTTCTTGATCTATCCAGTGTTTTTTTTTTTAATAAGTTTTTAACATTAATATTGAATCAGAGATTTTCATAATTAAAATAGATGTAAAATAAATGCTGACAGAAATGCTCTCTAGATTTACATCAAATATAATAAATCAATCCACAATTAAATTAAATCATACACCTAGATTGTGATTGCGATTTAACCAGTCATAAAATAGAAGAAAACATAATTTAACACAGAAACAAAATCTGTTTCCAAACCAAAAGATCCGATATTATCCATCTCTCTCTTTATAAATGTAGTTCTGAGAAAAATTAGGACAAATGGTACTTGTGGATAAATTGACAAGTTTGGCTGTGCTCAAGAAACAGATATCATTCAAAGTACAAATGATTCACCTGTCTATTGAGACCACCTACTTAAAGTGTCCACTAAAAATGAATAATCTGCAGAAAAATGGTGTCACACAACATTTTTGCAATGACCTACATTTGCAACTTTTCCCTTCTGATGGTCACTATAGACAGGTTTGACTGTGTTCAGGAAACTGATGTCATTCAAAGGACAAATGAGCCACCTGTCTATAGAGGCCACCTGCTTAAAGTGGACACTGAAAATGAATAATGTGCAGAGAAACCAGTGTCACACAACATTTTTGCAATGACCTACAGTGGCAACTTTTCTTGTTTCCTTTGGGTGATCACTAGAGACTGGTTTGACTGATGTCATCTGATGTCATCCAAAGGACAAATGAGCCACCTGTCTATAGAGGCCACCTGCTTAAAGTGGCCATCAAACATGATTAACCTGCAGAGAAAATGGTGTTAAGGAATCTTTTTCAACGACCTACAGTTGCAACTTTTCTTGTTTTCCTTAAGGTGATAACTAGAGACAGGTTTAACTTGATACTCATGAGATCCCGAGTTCGAACCCTGACCACCGCGTTTGTCCTTCAGCAAGACAATTTATCCACTATTGCTGCTCTCTACCCAGGTGTATAAAAGGGGACCGGTAGGAGGTGAAAGCCTTTATGTGAACGATCTTCTTGAGCCCATGAGCGCTTGGAAGGAATGCTCCCCAGGGAGTGGAGATGGTGCACACAATGTGTGCTGGTTTGCATTGCATCCTAGGACCGGGGAAATAATAGTGTAATGCGCTATGAAACATTTATGTATTTAGCGCTATATAAGAAACTATATAATTACTATTATTATTATTACCCAAGAAACTGATGTCATTCAAAGGACAAGGGACAAGACAAAGACGGAATTAGAACAGAATCAATTGAATAAAAGGAATCAAAGAAGAAAAAAACAATCGAAGGTATCCTTATTTCATGGAATTGATACTGACATCTGATCTGATTGAATGAACTGTGAATCAAAGTGGAACATTCTCCTGCAAGAACCCTTCCCTAAGGCAGAAGCGACAGGGGAGAAATTCATCGAAATCAAACGAAATGTCAAAATTGAAGACATAAATTTGAGTTCCTGTACAATGAAATGACTTAACAATTCATATGTCGAGTAATTTGATCCATTCACTCATTTGAGCCCAAAATAGGAAACAAAGCGAGTTACGAAGGGGGAGATAAATTCACAAATGACATCTCTCTGTCATTCACATGCAGTTTTCTTCTGAAAACCTTCCGTCTTCCCCTCATATTTCTGGAAGAATGTCACGGAGCATGCGGGCAATTATCGCGCTTCCTTCGTCGCTGTGGGTCCCGTAATGCAACGCATCTTCACCGACTTCCATTCGCATTCGCACACCTTCCTGTTTTGGCCAAATCGCTTCCTGATACACACCGCGCACCCCTTGTACGACATGTCATAAACGTTTCCGCTGCTATTTGCATCTTTATCGCTGTCAGAACTGATTTTCGCTAACGAGTCTTCACCCCTAATTCGCTCTCTTTTTCTCGCCATTTTTTTGTCAGTCAATGCCCCTGTATCTCCCCCACCCCTTCCCGTAATATCCTATTATAATATAAAATATGCATGGTTTTATTTGTTTTTGTTATAAAGAACAACTAAATGCCCTGTTCATAGTGAAACAAATGTCTTCTGCCACATACCATCATCTCCAGTTTTCATTGTTTTACTTGTTTCTTCAAAAAGAACAACTGTCCAGTATTAAATAGGTTCCCTAAGCAACTGATTCCACGATCACGGTCTGGCAGGATCAAATGAGATTCTAACTTCAGATGTAGGATCAAGGTTCTAAGACAGAATACCCATTCTTTTGTCCATTACTCAAGACAAATTCTTTGCTCATCTCAATGTTTGCCTATGTGCAAAGGCTCTGAAAGATTTCTAGTCCACATGTCCCTTCTTTGTGAAAGCTCCATTACTCCATTAAAATTCTTGGGTAATAATCACTATCAAACATTGCATTATTCTGCAAATATAAAATTGCATCTAGATTTCTAGAAAGACTATCGTATTTGCTGGTGTATTAACCGCACCTTTTTTCAAAAAAAAAGAAAAAAGGGGGTTCGGTTAATACACGACCGTATTAACCGCACTTTTTTTTTTTTTAGGGGTGCGGTTAATACACCGGAGCGGTTAATACACCGACAAATACGGTACCTATTCTTTTGTCCATAAGTTACTAAAATCAAATTATTTGTCACCTGGATTGTGTGTGTGCTGTTTAACACGAGTGAAAGACTAGTCAGAATGTCCATTTGCTGTGAAATATCAGTAACATCAGTATATACATGTAAATTAAATTTCACAATTATGGTTCGTGTTTATAATTATATGAATTACATTGCTCGTTTTGATTTAATTCAATGTTTAGCACGTGCAATTCAGCTGGTTTGCTGCCATATGTGTTCAAAATAAATACCATGAATAAATAAATAAATAAACAAATAACTCTGTTACACATCCCATTGTTTGCACTTTACTCCAATCTAATTATTTGATGTGAATGTGTTGTTTAGCCTGTGTGAAAGGCGCAATATTTCTCGTTAGGATGTCCCTCTGTTGTGAAATATCAGTAACTCTGTTACCTGTCCCTTTTTTTGCACTTTACTCCAATCTAATTATTTGATGTGAATGTGTTGTTTAGCCTATGTGAAAGGCGCAATATTTCTCGTTAGGATGTCCCTCTGTTGTGAAATATCAGTAACTCTGGTTACCTGTCCCTTCTTTTGCACTTTACTCCAATCTAATTATTTGATGTGTACGTGTTGTTTAGCGACTTTAGCCTAGCCTGTGTGAAAGGCGCAACAATTCTTGTGAGGATGTCCCTTCATTGAACCTGACATTTGCACTGTCTGGGAAAAATCAAGGAAGGTGATGCTACTTTTGATCACAGATCCATCTCTCATCACATTGCAAAAAAATATCGCCCAAGATCTGATGTCATCCAAACATCTGGAGAGAAAGTTCCTTGTTTTTCATCTGAAAACAATTACAAGACTATTTAAAGTTACTAAGCTATAGTCATACCAGATCACATCTCGGACCAGGTTATTGGTATTGGTCTTGGTCTTGGTCTTGGTCTTGGTACTTGGATTGGGATTGGGATTGAGATTAGTTTTGGTTTGGCTCTTGGGTTTGTTCTTGACCTTGGCCTTGGTCTTCAGTTTGGACTTGGTCTTGGTCTTGGGACTAAAGTTGGAGGTGTAGGAAGTATATTATGCATTTATAAGACAAGTTTCAGCGGGCCTTGCAATGAAATGCAAGATAAATTGTGCTTGATGTAAGACCAAGTGGCTAGATCAGCTGCAAAGGCCATCCATGATAATGTTGGAAAGGATATGTTGGAAAGGATATGTTGGAAAGGATATGTAGGCATATGAAAATCTGCATCTTTTGGAATCTACAAAATTGGGAAAATTAGGAAATTACTTGACCGACCCACAACTGAAAAATTAATCCATGCATTCGTATCCTCCCACCTTGATTATTGTAATTTGATTTTTGCTGGCCTTCCTCATTCATACTTACTTCCACTTCAAAGAATACAAAATACTGCTGCAAGGCTTGTTACTCTCTCGAGAAAATTTGAGCATATAACCCCAATATTGCGTTCTCTTCATTGGCTTCCCATACACCATCGTATAACATTTAAAGTTCTTCTTTTGACTTACAAAGTTCTCAATGGTCAAGCCCCCAAATATCTTTCAGATTTGATTTCCTTACGTTGTTCTAGTTCTTTAAGACCTCTTCGATCATCATCAACCTTACAGTTAACTCTTGGACCTCGTACTGCTACAAGATATGGCGATCGAGCTTTTTCAGTAATTGCCCCTATCATTTGGAATAATTTACCAGCACATATTCAAAATACCCATACTCTTGACCAGTTTAAGACCTTGCTGAAAACGCACCTTTTTAATTTATGATGCTCAGTTGTGACTCGGTCAAAGAGGTGCACACCATTATATTCCTTGTATGTTTGATTTTACGTTCGATCTCATTTTTATTATTATGCATGATTTATTGAATATAGAATAGATTTATAATTTATGTGTTTAGTATAAGTTTTGGCTGTAAATTGTAGACCGACAATGGTGCGCTTAGAAACAACCGTATTAAGCGCCTAATAAATGTTGTATATTATTATTATTATGATTGATCTGGTCCCAAACTTGAAAAGCTTAACACAAGTGGTGTCCTTCCACTAGTTGCGAGGACACCTTGGCCCCCGTGACATAAAGATTCATGATTAATCGTACAATCAATAAGCAGAGATGCCAACCTTCACAAACCAAAAAAAGTATTTTGAGAGGTAAAAAACAGTATTTTGAAGAAAAAAAAAGTATTTTCAGAACTGCCAACCTTTAGAGGCAAAAAAAACATATTTTTTTTGCGAAGCCAATTCGCGCAGCAAAAATACACTTTACGCGCGAGTAAATATAAAAGTTTGTTCGGGCGATCACACCATCGTTTGTATGAGTTTGTTCGGTTTATTTGTGTTATATTTAAAATATGTATCTGGAGTAATAGTTTATCAGGGTTCAACGTAAATTTTGTTGCCGTTTTCCGATCGTTTCTATGGGGAGTACAAAAAAAAAAAAAAAAAAAAAATCGTTTTTTTTTTTTTTTTTTTTTTTTTTTTTTTTTCCAAGAAAACGTATTTAATTAGTGGAAAACGTACTGCCGTATTTTGCGTGAAAAAACGTAACAAATACGGCAAAAACGGAACGGTTGGCATCTCTGAATAAGTAGATCATACGATCGATTAATTCATCTTGAATGATTAATCATACAACCAATTAATGTATCAATCATACAATTAATTGTGAATCTTTATGTTACAGGGCCTAGACCAGCTTGCGAACAGTCCCTCAAATGCCCAAAAGATCACCCGGAAAAAAAAAGTAGCCCCCAAATTTTTTTTTTTTTTTTTTTTTTTTTTGGTTTTGGGGGATTTTTGTTGGATTTTCTGTTTGGATCGTGATAAAATGCTTATAAGATGATCACTTACAGCATTTCCGGAAATTTGTAGCCCCCGAAAGTTGGAAAAGTAGCCCCCGAAAAGGAGCCCCCGAAATAAAAATATTAATTTTTTTTGCTGAAGAACAGTGATATGATGTATGATGGATTTTTCGGGGGCTACTTTTTCAAGTTTGCCTGCATGAAAATAGCACTCTAAAATTTGATCTGCATTGAAATCTATGCCAATTTACAGTGGGCTCTTTTATGATTTTCAGGAGCTCTTCTTGGCATTTCGGAGGCTAAATCGCCCGGAGACCCCATGTATTCCTTTCACTGCTTTGAGGAAGGATAAACCCCTCCTTGCTTCTCCGAAAAGAACGATTCAAGACCTACCTGTACGTAATAAACCTACAGGCCGACTGTCCATCAAAAATCAACCTTTTTCTTTTTTCTTTTTCTTTTGTTTGGTAAACTTCGTCAAGCTTTTGTTTTTTTCTTGTTCGGTAGACTTCACCAAGCTTTTGCTTTGAAACTTAATTGTTTGGTTAACTTCACCAAGCTTTTGTTGTTGTTCTTTTGTTTGGTAAACTTCACAAACTTCTGTTTTTCTTTTGTTCGGTAGACTTCACCAATCTTTTGTTATTCTTTTGTTTGGTAATCTTCACCAAGCTTTTGTTATTCTTTTGTTTGGTAAACTTCGTCAAGCTTTTGTTTTTTTCCAAACAACTTTACTTTTGTTTGGTAAACTTCACCTAGCTTTTGTTTTTCTTTTGCTTGTCTCATTATTAATTTCTGATCTGATTGTTATCTTACTAAGAAAGCGCAGTTCAAATCTTACATGTACTTGTTCTACATGCATTTCCTGTAACCTTTCATTATAATGTAGATCCTCTTTGTTGTATTGTCAATAACAAACAAGACTAATCCGAGGAAAGAAGAAGCATATCATATTCACATTTCTTTTCATTTGTGATTAATTAATACGTTTCTTGATTGCTATCTTACTTGGAAATTACAATATCAAATATTTACTTCGTTTTTGGTAAGGGGGCTTACCCTCTACCGTTCTTTCACCAAACAAGACTAATCTGAGGAAAGAAGAAGCGTATCATATATCAAATTTCTTTTCAATTGTGATTAATTGATACGTTCCTTGATTGCTATCTTACTTGGAAATTACAATTTATCAAATCTTTACTTCGTTGTTGGTAAGGGGGCTTACCCTCTACCGTTCTTTCACCATGATTCATAAGAACAAAGATAATTTGTCTGAGAGGAAATACGAAAGAATATCATAGTCAAATTTCATCAAAATCTGTGATTAATTAATCTTTGTTCTAGATTGTTATCTTGCTTGGAAAATACCATTTGAACCCGTCCTGCTTACTTAGTTTTTGTCTCCTAACCTTTCACCAGGTGAGCGTGAGAAGGGCATAAGTCAATTTAAAAGGCAAATATGCGTGGGTAAACATGGGTAGTCAGCAAAATCCAACTCGCACTCCGCCGTAATCTCCCGAGGGAAACTCACGATGTGTGTTGGATCGATCTGGAGCAGTGTTTCGGAATACCCCGCAAAAGCGCTATGATGTACTGAACAAATAAACGGGCCTTCATATTATGTAATTACATGCAGCAGTACGTGTATATCGGTAGCTAAGCTGTACCGAGCTATGGCAGTGCAGTGCAGTGATGCATGCATTATCATGCATACAGCGCAGCGGTGCATATTCGCACGGCCGGGGCCCTTACTATGAAACCGAACAAGCATTGTAGAGTATATCGTAATTATCCTACATGTATACATATTCCGAACGAGACTATTTTCGACTTGGTCCTTCGTGAAATGGGACAGTGTGCGATCGCTACTTATACTGAGCAAAGGGGGATTACGTCCCGTGCGTAAAAGTGCGCAATATGGATTCGCGCGTCTGATATACCGGTCTGAATTGCCTTTAAGCTAAATTGAGTAAGGTATACATACCATCTTGTAGGTCGATGCAAAATTTGCAGATAATAATTATGTCTACTTTTGGAAATATTCATTAAATATAAAAGACAATTGAAATTGGTTTCTACATGGCTTTCAAGCTTTAAACACTAGCATTTGCCCGCTTGCCCGGGGCAAGTCAAACTTGGTGTCAGGCAAGTGAAACATCATAAATTGTCTAGTTTGCTTGCCCGATCGGGCAACTAAATGATTGTTCAACTACCAGAGAACAATGTAATTTCATACATGTACAGTATGTAAATCTCATCTAGGAGTAAGAATTAAGAAGTAGAAGTAAATTTTATATTGGGGCAAGTCAAATTTTAAAAGAATGATTTTACTTGCCCGAACGTGCAAGTAGAGAAACAAGTAGAAAAACATGACTATATCAAAAATCCAAAAAGTGACTTGCGTCCTTCTCTTCCTTAACCAACATTATTATGGTTCTTTATTAACTACAGTTGTTCCGTTGCCATGATTATCACGAACAAAGAGGATTGTCTGAGAGGAAGTCGGAAGCTATGATATTCCAAAGCTTGTCTGACCTTGTGACATATTCATGACCTTTTGCAAACAGTAGGAAAGTACAGAGATACACACAATCAAAAGAGAAATGTATTGTAAACAAAGTGATACCCATTGAGGGTATGGGTAGACCAGCAAAGTAATGACATTAACAGTGATCCATTTAAAAACTTTACATTTTTTTTTTCCCATAAGTGATATTTGAGACTTCAATCATAAACCAATAATATTCTGGAGAATGATATGTGAGATTTTCATAGAAAAAGAATAATGTTTACCTAGAGGGAAAAAAAAACTGTTGATGTCTGATTTTATCCTGATAGTTGGCGCGATATATCCATATTCGGATACTATGGAGGATTTATTATCCAAATTCAGATAAAGTGTATATAGATGCTTTCAAATTCAATCTTAAATATCACCATGATTAGGAGGACATTTGAAAATAAAAACCCATTTTCTTCTTCTGATACCATAAGCTAAACAACAAGGTACAAAAGAAGTGTGAAAGCTCTAAGTGGTTTTGCTTGAATTTTACAAAGTTAATGGATTTGATGGATTTAATGGTATTGTTTCTTATTTTGCCATCTTCTTGTCAGCAAAACAAGGGCTCTAAAGCCCTCTGCAGACAGAGCCGACTCGACCCGATCCAACTGGTTTCAATCAGGCTAGAGTTGGGCCCGGTCGGTCGGATCCGATTCATCGTGTTGAATCGGCCCCAACTGGCATCCGACTGTCTCTTGACTGGCAAAACGTGTGTCGCGAGGCACTGAAAACTGAGCCGATCCGAATGAAAACCAGTCGAATCCTTTTTTTCAATTGCGTTGATTAACGCTTTAGAAATAATGATTTTCAATGATAATTATCTTCATACTAAAGGGACATTTGAAAAAATCAAACCCTATTTTATTCTTCTCTTACCATAAGCTAAACAACACGGTAGAAGAGAACCGAGGAAGCTCCAAGTCATTTTCGTGGATTTGGACACTTTACAGGTATGACTTTAACATGGGTTCCTTGTACATTTTTGCCATGGAAATTGCAAACAGAACTGTGAAAAATGTAAAAGGTTAATGTGTTGGCAAAAGGTGCGTTTTGTATGCAATTATGTGTGCCATATTATTATCAGGGCTCCGATTTCTCACGCGTCCATGGTGTAAATCAGATTTGACTGAAGTGGCTCCACCTTGAATAAAATTATCCTAACGACATCAGCCTGTCAACAAATTACCTGTGAATCTCATTCTTCAGAGCACACAACCTTTTAAAGGGACTTAGTAACATTGTCCAAATCCTCAAAATCTAATTGGAATTTGAGCGGTTCCCTCATACCTTGTTGTATTCGTATTAACAATAAAAGCATGAGACAGGTTTTCCAAATTTTCCTTTCGTTAAAAAGATATTTACGATTGAAATGTTCAGATGTTAAATTATCCACTGGACCTCGAAAACCATGTACAAAGTGAGTGCAATGAGTTAGTGAATACCACTTTGCATTTTGCTCATAACTCGGCCGTATAACGTCCATTTAACTTGAAATTTTCACACAACACCCAGTGGACATATCAGATAAAAACATTGTATCAACCACTCATCACTTTTTGCACACTATGTCAACAAAGTTACTAGATCCCTTTAAAGAAATTATACATTTTCTCATGCCCTTCTAGCTAATAACTTGAGGTAAAATGTCACTTTCCCTTTTGCTAATTTCAGGTTAACTCATTGCCTACGGGAACCTGGCGGCCCCTGTAAAAACTCTCAGGTATTGACAAATCTTGTAGAGAACAGGTTAACCCATTGCCTACGCCTACGGGGGGGGGGGGGGGGGGGGGGACCTGGTAGCCCCTGTATAAACTCTTAGGGATTGCCAAATCTAGTAGAGAAGAGGTTAACTCATTGCCTACGGGAATCTGGTGGCCCCTATATCAACTCTTAGGTATTGCTAAATCTAGTAGAGAACACGTTAAAGGGGTGGTTAGGTATAGAGGGAGCTTCGAGAATTTTTTTTTGTGAGGTAATGAAAAACTGAGTGTAAAATTTGAAAGAGAGTGCCCTCTTGTGTTTTAACGGCTCTTTTTTAATGATAACAGGCTTTTTTCTTAGTCATATGTAATTTGTTTATACCTTCCGAGCATGGTGGAGTTATAACTATGTATTAGTTTGTAATGTTACTGTGCAGGTTTTGGTTGCTAAAGTTCAGTCTTACCAAAACAAAACTATCCCTTTAACTCGTTGCCTACTGGGGGAACCTGGTAGCCCCTGTATAAACTCTTCTAGGGATTGCCAAATCTAGTAGAGAACAGGTTAAAGCCCAAGTCCAGTTTTTGGAAAGTAGCCGAATACATCTATATTATCAATATTGTTGAATATGTATTGAAATACATGTAGGGCTTGTGTGGTAAAATCCGAACCTAAGCATCGTTAAATACAGAAATATCGGAAGAAATCCAATATCCGCCTGTGAAATTCATAAATCCACCGCCCGTTCAGACCTGTCAGCGCCGCTAGCGCTGGGGGAGATATCGACAAGCTAGGGACAAGCCTGACACCTCGTGTACACCTCGTGGTCGTAATACACGTAGCGTATGAGCGATTCAGCGTTGGCGATATCTATCCGGCCCTAGATCAATTCATAATTTTGCAAATATATCAATTAGTAGGCGGTTTCTTGGCCAAATTTGGATAATCCTATATTAGTACAATTATATTCTTTCACATTATTGGTAATAAGAGCTTCCATTTCATTTTTTTGAGAGGGGGGCGTTTCCAAAACTGGCCTTTACCTTTAACCCATTAGGGTCTACAAAATCATGGTGAGCCCTCCTGTTTATAGAGCGTGACAGCTTCTAGTTTCCTTCAAGCCTACATGTACCTTTTTGCTCCAGGGATTGTTCCTAGTTTTGTAGGGTGCAAGTAGAGGACAGATCCACAAAATTAGCAGGTACACAAATACAGCAAATTACAACATGTTATTTGTCATGTTTATTATTTTTATGTCAGGTTTTCATCTTGCCTGCTTGGTGCTTATGGGCTTTGGGGGGAAGGGGAGAGGAACTAAGGTGCACCTCCACAAATACAGGGTGGCCCCCAAAAAACATAATGGGGCACTTCTAAAAATAAAGTAACAAAATAATTATGTCCATCGGATAGGGTGTCTTTTCCAATGAAACACGATTACCAAGAACTGTAATTTTGGTCGTGTAGTTTTTGTTTTAGGGCGCTCTGAGTGACACCATGTCAGGTTCCCTTTTTTGTCAATTTTTACCAAGACAGCGCTTGATAAATCGCACTTACTGCGAGCAATACGCGCGCCATTGTTATGGTGCATTCAGCTGTGTGCCGAGAGAATGGGCATGGTTGTTCGACGCTATGATGGGCATTGAAGAGTGCCCAATCCATCGCCCCTCGACCACCCGACCACCCAAACCCAGGTCTAAACAACTTGGACTCCGACACTGTTCATCAGTTACACAATTTGCGTGATGTCGCAAGCTGCGCTGCCTCATACACAAGAAGAAGAAGAAGAAGAAATAAAGAGAGCTCTACATTAGTTTCTACAAGGTTAACAAACTTTAAACATGATTAACTCTGAAATTTATACAAAAAGTGACTAAGCGCCCTTCTCTTTCTGAAACGACGACTTGTACATGTATGTTCAGGACTTAGTCAATCAGCCTCAAAGATGCAACAAGCCTTGTTAACATGATGTGACAGCATACTTACAGCCTGTCAGGCATAAGTGTTACAACCTTTTTTTTAAAGAGGGTTAGATGTTACAGGGGGAAATTATATTTAGGGACTACTTTTCTTGAAAATAGCACTCTAAAATTGATTTTGCATTGAACTCTAGATGCAAGTTTGTGAAGGTTTGTCATGATTTTCAGGGGCTCTTTATACTTCAGTATGTTCTGGACTACCTCTCTACCCCTAATAGGGTTATGCTGTCAGTATGATTTAACCAGAACATTAAAGGGACTTAGTAACATTGTCCAAATCCTCAAAATCCAATTGGAATTCTAGCGGTTCCCTCATACCTTGTTGTATTAAATTAACAATAAAAGCATGGGACAGGTTTCAGTTTTTTAAATTTCCCTTTCGTTAAAAAGATAGTTACGATCGAAGTGTTCAGATATTAAATTATCCACTGGATCGTCGAAACTGTGTACAAAGTCAGTGCAATGAATAGTGAATATCACTTTGCATTTTTGCTCATTACTCGGCCAAAAAAACATCCAATTAACATGAAATGTTCACACATTACTTTGTGGACATATCAGAACACACCAATACACATTTTATTAATCACTCATCACTTTTTGCACTTGTCAACAAAGTTACTAGATCCCTTAAAGATTGAAAATCTCAACTGTAACCTGTGACAACATTCAAATAGTTATCATTCTGATAAGGTGTCAACATGTACAAGTAATTTGAGAGGGAAAGGGGATTAGTTGGATAACTTGTTGACGACTTGAAAGAATCACAGTGGTATTTCAAGATTGTCATGCATGGAGATGTAGAGGGCGCTGTTCGAAAGGCTACACCATGATTAGCCAATTTGAACCAGGCTAGCTTATTATGCTCACTATTTAACACTGAGTCAGTGTATATTTTGCAACATGTCTTGATAAAATTCTATTTCTATAGTTCCGCATTAGCTTTATAGATACTGTAGAGAACAAGGGTGTCAACGGCTTCTCAAAAATGGGTGGGGGGCATTGCGAGGGAGCAAAGCGACTGAGTAGGGGGAGAATGTGGGAGTGTAGGGAGCTTTTGCATTTTTCAACGTTAAATTGTGCCATTTGGTGCGTACCTAAGAGCTGGATATTGTACTTGATATTTGTGAAAGCTATATTGCAATCATACTTGATGTAATATGAAAAAGTGGTGGAGGGGGACAATCCCCTTCACTTTCAAAATCAAATGTGGGGGAACATGTCAACCCCGCCCCCCACCTGTTGACGCCCATGGTGCAGGGCACTGTTTGAAATGCTTCACCGCAGTTTGCTGCTTGGCTAGTTTGTGCACACTACATAATAGCTAATAGGGTAGGAAATACACGAGGGCTGAGGGCGATTTTGCCCCCCTAATTTTCAAAATAGCCCCCTGAAATCAGTAGTTAGCCCCTAAAATTACCATCATAGGGTATTATGGTGAAATATTGTGCGACTTCCATCAGATTGAAAAAGTAGCCCCCTAAAACTACTGTACCAGTGGTATTCCGCACTGAGCGCAAGGCTCTTACAAGATGGCACAGAGCGTCTGATTTACTAATCCGAACCACATTGAACCTAGATACAGATGAGTTCAGGAACAGGGAGGGGGCTATAAATGCACCTGTTGTTTAGAGTCCTGAACAACCAACTCTTCATGGCTGCTTGCGAGCTATTTCCCAGAATTACTCATAAGACGGGTTTCCCCCTAAATCTGAGAGCCCTTTCACACACGGGCCAAATCGTGATTGCAATCATGGTTGTAATCATGTTTACAATCACGCGATTCTGTTGCCGACCTTTCACACAAGGAAAAAGACTTCGCGCAGACCGTGATTAGAATCGCGATTCTGGAGACGTGTTTCTGTATCAGAGCACAGAAATACACATTTTCATCAACAGAGTTACTAGATCCCTTTAAGATATCGTCTGAGACAAAATGTATTTCTCAATGAGGTCTACAGAGAATGTATGTTATACAATCAGTTTTAAAACCAAAAGCAAATTATATTAGACCGGCTTGAGACGGGTAAAAGGAAGTCAAATCAAAGCATCCTTGAACGAGGGTTAAGTCGGTTAAGATCACAGGCGGGCAACAATGACGAAACAAACTTCAAAATTGCCGATGTACAGACCTAGCGTCAGGCGATAGATACAAGTTATGGTCATAACAATGTTGCCGTGCAATATACATCATTCATGTACCTATATAGTATCCAGGTAAAGAGAATCAAAATAGCATGACCCAGATACAGTTTTTAAGAATGATGCCAGCAAATTTATTTCTGGGAAGTGCACTAGCCCAGTTTTGCAACCAGACATCAGTCGATGCCGCTGCCAAACCGGGAGGAAAATTGACCCGATCTCTTGCAGCAAAGCATCACAGTGTTTTATCAATCTATTTATTGCGTGACTTAGACTATCTGGTTCAATCAATTTAATAGACGCCCGACATCCCCCAATTGACCCCATTAATCATCAGTGTCAACATGATTAGGAAAGGCTCTTCATTAAACCAATATTTATAAATTAGTTTAAGGGGGGGGGGGGGTTTCTCCTAAATAAAGCACTTCTGATGTAACAAATAAATACTACTTGTAAATTCAGAAAGAAAACAGCATCAGTGCAGTCACTGCTTCTTTTCAATCAAACTCTGGTCCCTATTAATAGTCCTCCCAGCCCTAATGAGCCAAAAACTGTCATTTTCGCTTACTGTTACTGATAAGTGCACAATGAAATGTCATCTGACCTTGCACTAAAAAAAAACGGGTTTACATAACCACTGACATAGCAACAGATTCAACAACAGGAATTACATAACCCATTTTCGTTAGTGTGCTCAGATGTTGTTTCGTGCAATTCTGTTGGAAAACATGGCAACCTCCAGTGGTCCGTCAAAACCGTACGACTAGAATTGACAGGAATTATGCACTTATTTGTTACAGTAAGCAAACAATTTTGTTTCATTTCCCTTAATTGCTACTAGAGTGTCACAATTAAGGCATATTATTGATCCATAAAAAAGGAACATTTTCGAGTTCTGTCTACTTTCAACCATTCGAAATTGAGGATGAAGGAAAGGTAGAAAATAATTTTCTATATTTTCACAAAAAAAACAACCAAGTAGCAAGTAGCAAAAAAACCAAGTAGTTGTTACTACAAATTCTTACAAAGAACAAAGTTGCATGTCAAGAAAGTCATATCTTATGTTTGTAGTTAACATAATTGATGAAGTCATACAATTTATGAGAAACAGATCTATGTTCTCAGAGAACAATTCATTAAAATCACAAATATACAATATCCCTGCACAAAGGTTGCCTTTGTTGCTGTTGTTGTTGTCATCGTCAATGTTGTTGCTGCTGCTTTTTATGTACGTTGCAGCTATCTATATTATTTTCCTACTTGTATAATGCGCACACCAAGTGCTTTATTCCTGCTAACACTCAAATTTGGCATAATTTATTCATATAAATTTATTCAGACAGATGGGCTCCTAGCTCAGACAGTAGAGCATCGGTTACTTTAGCAATCCGGAGGTCTCGGGTTCAAATTCTGGGGAAGCCCAATTTTCTTTGTTCATTTTAATTTCCATCTGTTTGAAACATTTAAACTTGTAACATTTCAAACATCTTGTTAAGCTGAGGCCTCACCACAGGGACAAATAAAAGTAGGGTGTCGAGACAATGTTCCTACGTGTGAAGTATTACATGTGCTTTGTCCCTGTTCATATTGATCACGCTTTTCTCTCAGTTATACAGAATGGATAGCGTAAATTTATTTCCAGTGTAAAAGGACCATAGCACGGGGACAGAAAACGGCATCATTGTCTCCATTATCATCATACTTTTTTCATAGAACACGTAGCCTTTATTCTGTTATGATGTGAAAGGGCAATACCACAGGGACATGATAAGTAGGCTATCACGACAATGTTCCTACGTGTGAAGTATTAGATGTGCTTGTCATGAAAACAACATAATCTTCCCTGTTAAAGACAATAAAGACAATGTTCCTACGTGTGAAGTATTGAATGTGTTTGGAATGAAAACAGCATCGTTGTCATCAACCTTGTTATGTGCATAGCTTCAGGGGAAAAATACACGGGGGTGGTGGGCGAATTCGCCCCTGAAATGCCCAAAGAGCCCCTGAAAAAATTTGTTATTGGATCGTGATTGAATGCCGATCAGATGATCACTTACAGCATAAGAGCTTAATAGTAGCCCCTGAAATCCGAAAAAGAGCCCCCGAAAGTTGGAAAAGTAGCCCCCGAAAAGGAGCCCCCGAAATAAAAAATATTAATTTTTTCCCTGCATAGCTTGGATGTTGTTCCGGTGTGAAAGGGTCATACCACAGGGACGTGATAAGTAGACTGTCAAAGCAATGTTGCCAAGTGGAGTGAGTGGCAAAACATGTAGTAATCGGAGCCGCAGAGTTGTTGTGGTGGTCTTTTGTACAATGTGACAGGCACGTGTACGAACACAAAATAAATATACATGTACAGTACATGCAAATATTGTCTGCCACCATGTACAATTCTATGGTGTCTCTAAATGACCAGTATACAACATTTCCTATCAAAAAGAGAAACAAAATTCATGAACCTCAATCTACAAGTATGTTTAACTTAGTATTAAGTATTATAACTTATCGTGTAACAAGACTCAGACATTGAAAATAACCTTCGGGTTTACAGCAAAGGATGTGTATTATGGATTTCTCAACAGCAACTTGTAAATGAAACCGACCGTTCGCAGCCCAAACTCGCAAAGCATGCTACCAAGAATTAGAACACCATACACTGTATGTAATTGCCTCATCCCCCACTTTGGTTCCGAACTTGGGACGATTGCAAGACACGTGCTCTACCAATCTCGATCAGATCTACCACCATTTCATCCTATTCTTATGAAAAATGTTTTAACAATTTCTTTGAGGATGGTCTCTACATAAAAGACAAAAAAATAAAAAATTATGGCTCGAAACCTTGCTTTTGAAAGAAACTTCATAGAGATTTTTGCATGTCCGGATGGCGACATACTACAATAGATTGATGGCACGCTAGAATAACTGGACAAGTCCTAAAATAGGACTGTTGATGTCCTTTATCAGTATTCTTTCTGGGGCTTGTTGTCCTGAAGGAACTACAGCGCAGGTGAATTTGTTGTATGGAGGGGTGAGTTGGTAAGGACAGAAATGTATAAAGTGAGGGCATAAAAGCAAAAGGAGAACCGGAGACAATAGATAAAAATTCAACTAAAATGAGGGAACAAAAAGTTAGAAAGATTATCTTACCCATCATCATATCAGTGTCTAGAGAAGACATCGTTGAATCGCACATGGCGAGAAGTATGCAAACGTTAGTGAGTAACCGACTGCGTCACCTAGCAGCGGAGAGACATCTATTGATCTACGACCTTCCCTGTTCAGGCGATGACGACGATTCAGGGAGAATCTGCAACACACTGAGCGTTCTCGCCGGAAAATGTTCACTTGCAGACAAAAGTTTGATTGTTATAGATGAATCGAGGGCAGTTGTAGAATGATGACAAGCCGGAAGAAGGGTTGATGGTTGAGGTGCCACGCCTTGTCTCTTGAAACCAAAGGGCGGGTGGATTTATCGTGACAGTGAGTCTGTAAAATGAAGAACAGATTTTAAGAATTAAAGACACTATTAACTAGTTCATATGACAAATTCTAAGGAATTTATTTACTCTTTCAGAACTAAAATTGCACTTCGGGCCAGCAAAAATGTATTAAAGTCATATTTTGGTGGCCCGATCGGGCAAGCAGATTTTCAACCCGACATTGACAAAATTTGAAAAATCTTGTTTTCTTCCATGTCATGCCTCATCTATAATCACTGGTTTGATCAGGAAAGAATGAATAATAAATAGTTAACTCATGAAATCAAATTTTCGGGCCAGTAAATGTTTCTTTCGGGCCACCAGAAAAGGGGAAGAAATTATTTTACTGGCCCAACCGGGCCACTGACAAAAAAAGGTAAGTGTGGAGCCCTGCTATAACACTACAATTTAGTACAGAAAGGAGCAAAGAACAGCAAACAAGGGCAGGAATAAATTTGAGAGATCTACAAGGTACATTTCATTTTGCAAATTTTACCTGAACATTAAATCACTTCAAACTCCATTAAATAATTTTTTTTCCAACTTTCATACAAAATAGATTTAATTCAGAATGCATAAGATTTAAAAAAACACATAATTCAAGCACTGCCATCAAATTGCTATTAAAAGTTTACTAGTTAAGGGGGGCTGAATACTAATCATTGCCCCCCCCCCCCCCCACCCCCCCCCCCCCCCCCCCTTGAACAAAACAAAAACTGCTCCAATAGAAATCTACTTCACAGTTATGCATTTTAAAAATACTTATTTCAAGGGGGGTGAATAACCGATTAGGTAGCTAAGTCCTCGTCACGTAGTCAAGTTCCAACTTCCCAGGAAACACAGGTATTTCTTGCAAGCTTAAAATGGAAGGTAGTCATTCATAATAATAACCAACTATCAAAGCGTATTTATGGATGTTTGTGCACCTGCTAATTTTACTAATTATAACGCACCCCAAAAAAATTGTCATTAGCACAAAATTACATCTAAAACTCTCAATCTACCGTTCTAGAATCCAATAGTTCAGTATGCCATAACAGTTGCAACTTGAAAGCCTAGGGACAAACTAAAGCAAAGCCACAAAAAGTGATCCCACTGTAGCAAGGATACAAAAGGAGACTACCGTAAGCAACACGAAAGTGATCTTGCTGATGAAGGGGTCATCTGAAAGCCTGGACATGAGGCTAAGCCACAAGAAAGGTAACTGAATAGCAATTATACATGTGATCCGAAGACTGGTTTTCAGCTGATTAACTCAGTATGTGCTGCCTCAGGACTCCGGTTTTTTCAGTCAAGTGCCAGTCGGAGGTCTTGAGGCCGATTCAACATGTTGGATCGGCTCCGACTGAGCGAAACTGACTCTAGCCTGACTGAAAACCAGTCGGATCGGGTCGAGTCGGCTCTGTCTGCGCCGGGCTTAAGCCACAATATGTGTATCTTTCTATACCAGACAGACCGGGTTAATTCATAAAACAGTCTCAAAGCCTGGTGATGAGGCTACACCACAAGGAAGGTGTAAATATTCAAAATGAATGAAGAACGGCGTAAATATTCAAAATGAATGAAGAACGCCAATAAACACAAAACAACAACAACAACAACAACATATCACAAAACAAGATAAACAACATATCTTTCTGTACCAGACAGGGTTGATTTAACAGTCTCAGAGCCTGGTGATGAGGCTATGATACCAGAAAGTGATCCAGTAGAAACAGGGGTTAGTTACACCAGGGGGGAGTGCGATCTTTGGACCCTGACCGCATTATAGAGAACGTGTCGCCTTTCAGCTTGTCAAGAAATGTGACAATGAATGAGAACCTTTACAAGTACATACTGTACACTTTTAAACTGCTTACAAATTATTAACCGTTATTGGCACCAATTTGACAGGGACAGGGAAATTACTGGGCCACACACACACAGGTGACGTTTCCTTATGCCCCTGTGACACTTCTCCGCATTTTGGATCCGCATGGTTTCCGCATTGGCGGAAACCATGCGGGAACCATGCGGGAAGGATGCATGCGTGACACTGAACCGGAACCATGCGGGAAGGATGCGTGACACTGAACCAAAACCATGCGGGAGGATGCGGAAAGGCGGAACGAAATTTTCAAAATGTTCAAAATTTGCTTCCGTCTAGTTCACGACAAAATGTGTCGGGAACAGTGCGGAAACAATGCCGAAGCTATGCGGAAACTAGCCATGACAATGCGGATCATCGGCATTGTGGCCCGCATGGTTCACGACAAGGTTCCGCATAGTTTGCGCATACATTCCGCACAGTTTCGGCATGGTTTCCGCATAGTTTCCGCACTCGCAGTACTTGATCAAGAAACAAAGGCATAATTATTTTTTGCCAAGTTTAAATAAACAAATATTACATGGATAGTACAGTTCTGATTTTAGGGTGCTCTAAATCCTTTTTTTGTTAAAGGTAATTATATTAAAGGTAATTATATTTTTAAAAGGCACACATTAATGGTCCGGTCAGATATCAACGGATAGCAGAAACGAATGCCCAACGAATAGAAAATTTGCGAAATGAAATTATCCGGTGATGAAAGTCGTCTCCATTGCTTTATGTACAAAACATAGAACAACGTACATCACCGGACAAGGAACGGACAAGAAACGCATACGAACGGAGACGAACGGATGGAAAATTTAGCTCTCCGTTTGACGTCCGTTTACGCAATCCATTGATATGTGACCGGGCTATTAAAAGACAGAATAAATATTTTTGATCAAAACCAGATCAGAAACAGCGGAAATATTCATAAATATATGCGATTAATAAGAATAAATGTTTAGGCCCAACTTTTATTTAATAACTTTTATTTATAAATCCTATGCATTGTTGAAAAAAAAACATGGTGGATTTTGATTTAATATATTTGTGATGATCTCTTTTCTTACTAATTTATTCAACCAAACATCACATTTATATCTTGAAACAAAAACAAACAAACAAAAACTACACTCATTTGTTCTTCGTCTTTTTTGGTCCACTACATGAACTTGCAATCCCCCAACCCTAAATCTAACCCTTATCCTAAGCTCAACTCCCTAACCCAAAGTATAATCTTCTTAAAGGAACTACAGCGTCTAGATGGCCTACTTTTCACAATTAGGCTCTCTATAAGTAATTTTTCCTCAAGAAAAAGAATTTGGCAGTCATTTCCCATGAAATCAATACATTTTGGGGTAATTAGTGAATATCTAATTGTCCTGGGAACGCCCCTTTTTAATCGCCGAAATGTGACGTCATCTCAAGAACGGGCCAAAGAACTAAATTCTGTAGATGACGTAAGCCAATGAATTGTCAATCACATGTCAATCACGCTGCTGATTCTGGACCCTAAATGTGGGCGGGGCATAAACTGGCTGCTAAGTGAGATTTGGCATCAGAAAATTAGCCTAAATCCACTACTGTGTTTATTTTAATGGATTTTTTTTCGGCAGACCTATTTTACAAGTCACGAGCTATGAAATAAGTGCCGAAGTACGTTGTATTCTTCAGTTCCTTTAATCCTAGACCTTTGAATTCCGAGTTTGCTACTAGAAAAAAATGGGATTAAACCAAATGGGTGTAGACCAATAGCCCCTTACCATGTACCTATACATCAGCATACATAAGATTTTAAAGGGACTAAGTAACATTGTCCAAATCCTCAAAATCCAATTGAAATTCTAGCGGTTCCCTCATACCTTGTTGTATTCTTATTATTAACAAAAAAAGCATGGGACAGGTTTTGGTTTTTCAAATTTCCCTTTCGTTAAAAAGATATTTACGATTGAAGTGTTCAGATGTCAAATTATCCAATGGATCGTCAGAACCATGTACAAAGTGAGTGCAATGAGAATAGTGAATACCACTTTGCATCTTTGCTCATTACTCGGCCATATGAAGTCCATTTAACTTGAAATTTTCACACAACACCCAGTGTACATATCAGATAACAACACTATACATTGGGTGATTTCAAGTATGGTGTTTGGGGTTGGTGTAAGTGTTTATTAAACACGAACACCGGCCTTAGGCGCCATATTTGAAATCCCCCAATGTCACTTTATACCATCCTAACACAAAGTCATCTCAAATATGATGCCTAAGACCGGTATTTAATAAGCACTAACACCAACCCCAAACACCATACTTGAAATCACCCATTGTATCAACCACTCATCACTTTTTGCACATGTCAACAAAGTTACTAGATCCCTATAAAGTGGCATTGGTGCAACTTTGTTTGACATGTCAACACAACATTGGGAACAGCAAAATTCTGGAATATACTTCAATTTGGGTCACATAGCATGTTTTTAAACTGGTTAGATATATTTTAAAATACAAATCATAAACATGCTTTTAGAAAGTTGTTTTGAATAGGGGATTACCAATGACATAATGAAGCATAATATTGTCACATTAATTGATATGATTATATAACTATTCCCATTTCATTGTTTTATTATTATTATGTATGTAAAAATGTTCTTTGTATATTTTATTTTGATTTTGTTAATAAATGCAGAAATAAATCTGCCTTTAAAAAAAAAGACTTGTACAGGTGTGAATAAAAACAATTCCAAATTAAAAGTATCCTGAACAGGATCTGCAACATAATAATAATAGAGCATGAAGGCATAGAGCGAGCGATAAAAACTAAAACCCAGTATTGGTTTCAGCGCAAGTATGTTTCCTCTCATGTTTATAAGTAGGCTGTTATCATCAAAAGGTTAATTCATAAATGATCGATAATAGTACCTAAATGCACAAACAAGTTAAAGGGACTTAGTCACTTAGACCACGTTTACAGTGCAGGGCCGGGCCGAGCCGCGGCTCGGCCCAGCCTAAATTGTGGTACTCGCCCCCCAATTTTGTGCATTTACAGTGGCGGGCTCGGCCCGGCCGCCCTTTCAATATCTTGTCGTAGTGGCGCTCTGCATGTAAACAAACCATTATTTTTGGGGCGCGCCGGGGTCATGATGGTAATGAACGTAACATAGAAGTCTATGGAACGTAATGATCCTTTCACTTCCGGGGTCACATTTGGTACCACATTTGGCCCTTCGTGCATTTACAGTGAGAAAAAGCTGGGACGAGCCGCGGCCGAGACCACCTCAAGAGCGGGGCCAAATGCGCGGCCACTTTTGGTACCGCATTTGGCCATTTGAGCGATTACAGTGAAAAAAGGCCGGGCCGAGCCGCGGCTCGGCCCGGCCTTTTTTTCACTGTAAACGGGGTCTTAGTAACATTGTCCAAATCCTCAAAATCCAATTGGAATTCTAGCGGTTCCCTCATTCCTTGTTGTATTCGTATTAACTATAAAAGCATGGGAAAGGTTTTGGTTTTTCAAATTTCCCTTTCGTTAAAAAGATATTTACGATTGAAGTGTTCAGATGTTAAATTATCCACTGGACCGCGAAAACTGTGTACAAAGTGAGTGCAATAAGTTAGTGAATATCACTTTGCATTTTTGCTCATTACTCGGCCATATAGCGTTCATTTAAATTGAAATTTTCACTACACAACACCCAGTGGACATATCAGATAACAACAATATACATTGTATCAACCACTCATCACTTTTTGCACATGTATGTCAACAAAGTTACTAGATCCCTTTAAAGTGGCATTGGTGCAACTTTGTTTAAAATGTCAACACAAAATGGGAACAGCAACAATTCGGGAATATACTTCAATTTGGGTCACATAGCATGTTTTTAAACTGGTTTATTAAAGATATATTTTAAAATACAAATCATAAACATGCTTTTAGAACCATTTTGAACAGGGGATTACCATGTTATGTTGTTGGTAAACCATACCGGAACCTGTTGCAGTGAATGGCAGTATGAAACAGCAAATGGGCTAAAGACTTGTTTGTCCCATACAGGTATAATAAACAAATTCAAAATTGAAAGTATCCTGAACAGGATCTGCAACATAATAAAGCATTAAAGGGATCTAGTAACTTTGTTGACATGTGCAAAAAGTGATGAGTGGTTGATACAATGTATATTGTTGTTATCTGTATGTCCACTGGGTGTTGTGTAAAAGTGTGAAAGTTAAATGGACGTTATATGGCTGAGTAATGAGCAAAAATGCAAAGTGATATAACTAACTCATTGCACTCACTTTGTACACAGGTTTGATGGTCCAATGGATAATTTAACATCTGAACACTTCAATCGTAAATATCTTTTTAACAAAAGGGAAATTTGAAAAACGAAACCTGTCCCATGCTTTTATTGTTTATACAAATACAACAAGGTATTTTTTTTTGTAGTCTTCTTTATCCAGGTTAGCCTCTTCAGTGCTCTTTTTGCTCTGTTCTCCCAGAGGGACCTGCATCTAATATTAATCTGTACAACTCGGCCATTTGATACACTTCCGCACTATATTGTGCACTTTCTCCACTTCCTGAGGAGCATTCCAGCAGGTTCTACTTTATAGTGCACTCATGCTTTTGACACACCCTCATGCATGTGAAGTACCCATATTGCACCTGGGCGGGGAGCAGCAATGTGGATAAAGTGCCTTGCTGAAGGACACTAGTGCTGTATTGGCGGCATCGATCTGGGTTCGAACCCGGCTCCCGTGCTTGGCAGTCTAGCGCCTATCCGATCGTGCCACATGAGGAAACCGCTAGAATTCAAATTGTATTTTGAGGATTTGGACAATGTTACTACATGTAAGTACCTTTAAGCATGAAGGCATAGATCATGCAATCAAAACTAAAACCCAGTATTGGTTTCAGTGCAGGAATGCTTTCTTTTCTTTTTAATAGTAGGCTGTTATCCTCAAAAGGTTAATTCATAAATGATTGATAATAGTACCTAATTGTGCAAACAAGTCATAATTGCAGACAGTGGTCTGGGCTGGGAGAGTGAGTAAGCAAAACACACACAGCAAACAAACATACGCACAGACAAATTCACACAGATTCAAACTCAAACAAATACACTGATAGTTGTAACTAGCTCTGGACAAATCAGGCTTAAAGGGGACCACCAGGCAAAGAACAACACATTATTATATGTTTTGGTACCGTTTTGTGATGTCAAATAGATACCCAACATTTTGCAAAGGGTTGTGTAATTCATATCATTTCCACCACTTACGGAACCACTGCTATTTCCTGGTTCCATACGGGCCAACCATAATGCGAGTGCGCCAATGCTATTCACGCGCACGTTTGTAAACAATAGATTCCCGGGCGATTCGTTCGCTCTGCATACATTGCAATTCACCGCACACATAGCAGTCTGCGTAATTCAGACCGCATGAACGCATGCTTTAGAATGGTGATGCGTTTCCAATTTGTTTTCTTTTTTTTCTGGAAACATATTTTTGTGAACTTGTTGATGGAATGGAATACTAAAGATGTTACCTTTCTTTAATAAGAATATTATTTTTGGGTGGTGGTACCCTTTAAAGGGTACTATCACCCAAAAATAATATTCTTATAAATGAAAGGTAACAAGGTATTTAGTAGTCCATTCCATCAACAAGTTCACAAAAATATGTTTCCAGAAAAAAATATATAATTGGAAAATGCATCACCATTCTAAAGCATGCGTTCATGGGTCTGAATTACTAAGACTAATTTGTCCAGAGCGAACGAATCGTCCGGGATTCTATTGTCTCCAAACGTACGCGTGAATAGCATTGGTGCACTCGCAAATGTTTGGCCCGTACGGAACCAGGAAATAATAGTAGTTCCGTAAGTGGTGGTAATTAATTGCTTTGTTTATGAATTACACAACCCTTTGCAAAATGTTGGGTATCTATTTGATATCACAAAACGATACCAAATCATAAAACTATGTGTTGTTCTTTGCCTGGTGGTCCCCTTTAAGTCAGCAACTCATTTTCTGAAGAAAATATCGTTTTTAAAGTGAAAAATATGCATGATTCATCTTCAGACATCAGCAAAAGTTGAAGTGACTAATATTACCAAATGTTGTCATTTTCATGATTTTTAAAAATCAAATGAAAGCTAATGTTGAGTTTTATCAGTTAGTATACAAATCACAATTTAAATTTTTGCCGTCAAGAGCCTGCTTTTTCAAGAGCCGGTCATATTTATGTTTTACTTTTGAAAGAAGCAAGACATATTAATTTAACAGCTGGAATATTGATGTGACCATGCATAATTAAATACCAATTATTGTTAATTTGTTCATAATTTTTGTAACAAATTAAAAGGTACTGGTATGTAAAATTCATCAATAAAATAAAAATCTAAATTTTGATTTTTGTTTTGCTGGCAAGAGTCTGATTTTTTTTTTAGCCTGTTACAATTACAATTATGTTGTACTTTGGAAAGAAAGGAGACATAACAGCTGGGTTGACTTGACCAACCACCAGGTTTTGAGCAGACATTATTCACCAGTGACTAACAGACCTGTCCAGACATTCAGACAGATGTAGCGGAGCATCAATTATCAGACAGTCTTACTCAATGTCTGCTTTCTTTCTCCAGCATAAAATGAAGTTTACACATTTACCATTTTCAAGCTTACCGTACCGATGAAAATACCGATAGAAAAGACCGATGGAATTTCTTATGTAAACAACGGGCAATTCGCAACTTTCATACCATTTTCAAGCTTACCGTACCGATGAAAATACCGATAGAAAAGACCGATGGAATTTCTTATGTAAACAACGGGCAATTCGCAACTTCTCCTCTGTCGCGTTCATAGTGCAGGGGAATTTAATCGCCTTTTGCATTCACCGGCCGGAAGTGAAGAATTGTTGCGCAAGCGCTTGCTGGCAGATTAGTGGATTGGCAGTGCGATTGACTGTGCGAATTCCAAGGAAAGAGCCAGAACATGGGTGCGATATCGACGATCGTGATAAAAAAAATCCACTATACTTTCAATAAATTTGTTAGTGATCCGTTTTAAATATTGTTCAGTTCATCATTTGGTTATATAAATATATATTTTGTAATAAATATATTATTATAACGATATACATGAATTATTATTATTGCTTAAACCTTTATATTCATGCAACATACAAGTAAAACGAATCAATTTATACGTAAACAAAACATCAACAAAAACACGTGCACGGTACTCGAGGTTCACTTTACACGAGCTATATAGCTATGCTGGCGCAGCATAATATTATCGCATGCCGTGTTCCGATAAAAAGCGCGCGTTAAGATAACGACCTTTGACCGTTTTCATCGGTGTTTTTCACCCGAACCATTTCATGCTGCCTGTTCTATCGGAGTGACACCGATAGAAAGAGAATTTCTCCTACTCTAAAGTAGGAGAATTTAATCGCCTTTTTCTCTTCTTTTCATCGCCTATTCTATCGGCTTTTTCACCTCTGTAGCATTCATGCTGGCCGTTTCATCGGATGCGTCCGGACGCATCCGATGAAAAGTCCGTAAGCTTGAAAGCAACAATTGAATCCTATAGTTTTTAGACTAATGGAACTTGTTTAAACATATGTCAGGTGAGAGTGAAAAGGGCATCAAGTAAATTTCTAGCAAAATTTAGTTCTGCTGTTTATGTATGTCGGAGCATTCTTTATGTGATGACAAATTGTCAGATAAGAATTATTCCTAATTCAGTTTCCACAAGGCTCCCAAACTTTGAAGGGATACCTGTAAAGTGTCAGATATTGCACAAAATGACATTTGAGACTTGAATCCTATATCAATATCATTGTAAAATACAATTGAAAGATTTGTGAAAGTTTGAAAGAAAACAAACACTGTTTACCTAGTGAAAATAACGAATATTGAGTTCATATTTTATCACCGAATACTGATGGCCTGCCGTAGATTTGTCGCAGTAATAATCATCCGTTTGACGATATCCGCACCCGTGTATGTTTACAGACGGTACAGAATTCATGGAATTTGCGCGCGCTCGGCTCAAAGTTCAGTCGGGTCGGGAAGGTTTCCCACGCGCGCTGGCCAGACGTGTTCAGCTACAACAATTGTACTTTATTTGAAAAGTGTTGCCAACGCTTTTCAAATAAAAGATTTCAATGATAATTATCTTCATACTAAAGGGACATTTGAACAAATCTAACCCTATTTTATTCTTCTCTTACCATAAGCTAAACAACACGGCAGAAGAGAAACGAGGAAGCTCCAAGTATTTTTCGTGGAGTTAGACACTTTACAGGCATGCCTTTAAACATGATTATCTCCAAAGTACAAAAAGTGACATAATGGCCTTTTCTTTCTCAACTAAAGTTAGTACTCGATTAGTGATGTCACATTTTCTGAAAAGTAAAGGTTCTAAAGAAGTTTTCCTTTGATTTGGGCTTTTAGTAGTGGGTTGGAGCCGGGTGATTGCCTTCTTAGCAACCGCTGGGTCAGAAATGTATAGCTCCTCTGACATTTTTTGAACCATTATTACTCCTGGCAATGAATAGATGTGATGTCACAATGCTAGGAATTAAAATGTGTTGCCTTATGCTTATGGCCCAGTCAGGGAAGTAAAAACAAGATTTTTACAACCGGAATTTGGTGGCCCAAAACCAAAACCCAAAACCGGATTTTGATGGCCCTAAACAAAGAAAATCATGAACAATCTGTAATATTTGGTTGCATATTTTGCATCAATATATTATATATAATTTGGTGGCCCAATTAAAGCTAACTTTCAGTGGCCCCGGGCCAGCGGGCCTGTGTTAATATCAAGCATTGTCTATACAGGGTGGCCCCCAAAAAGCGGAACGGGGCACTTCCCACAATATATTCACAACATGATTATGTCCATCGTATAGAGTGTCCTCCCAATGAAAAACGATACCACGAACAGTAATTTTTGTTGAAGGCCGTCTTAAGGGAGACCATGTCGGGTTCCCATTTTTGTCATTTTTTACCAAGTCACTGCCTGATAAATCGCACTTCCTGCCCGTAATAGCATCGGACAACTATGCCCATTCTCTCGGGACACAGCTTACAATGGCGCGCGTATTGCTCGTTCTTCAATGGCTATGACGAGCAGTGAGTGCGATTTATCAAGCACTGACTTGGTAAAAATTGACAAAAAAAGGGAACCTGACATGGTGTTACTCACAGCACCCTTAAACAAAAACTACACGACCGAATTGACTGTTCTTGGTATCGTTTTTCATTGGAAAAGACACCCTATCCGATGGACATAATCATTTTGTTACTATATTTTGGGAAGTGCCCCGTTCCGGTTTTTGGGGGGCCACCCTGTATTTTGGGAAGTGCCCCGTTCCGTTTTTTGGGGGCCACCCTGTATAAGGCTGTAGATCTGTCCTCATCTCTCAGTTTCCCACCCCCTGCTCCCCCCACAGAAAAAAACAATATATTCTTTTCTCATTGCATATATACGCTTCTTCTTCACAATCTATTAACCCCCGTGCCCCTTCCTCAAGCTGGCGTTCCAGACCTTCAGTTTCACTCAGTGTTATCGATTGCAAATATCATAGGTGCAAGTAAGGATTATCAGGTGACATGAAGATTGCCCAAACCAAAAGACAATTCCATGATTACAGCATATGATATGGCCGAAGAATTCTAACTAGAGCCCCATCTTAAAGCCAAATAAAACAGTATTGGGAAAGTTGACGAAAGCATCTATATATTAGAAAATTAGTTTGGGGTGATGGTTTCCTTTAACCCCGTCCCCCCTCTCCTCTTAGCTGTATTCCTGACCTTCAGTTTCACTCAGTGTTATCGATTGCAAATATCATAGGTGCAAGTAAGGATTATCACGTGACATGAAGATTGCTCAAGCATCGATTCCGAGATTACAGCATATAGCCACAGAATTCAACCCATCCAGCATTCCATCCATCAAGCTATCTAGATATATTAATCCACCCATCTATCAATCCATCAATCTATCCACCCATCCATCCATCCATTAAACTAAGTCCAGGCTGTATTCTTGACCTTCCTGATTCCCTCAATATGATTGATTTCAAATCATATGATATCATACAATACAGGTATGAGAGGAGTATCATCAACACCTTAGCAATGAACAAAAACATGCACTCTCTCCATCTTATATGTTCTTTATCTGCCCATCAATCTCTTTCAATCCATCAATCAATCCATCCATCCATCCATCCATCCATCCATCCATCCATCCATCCATCCATCCATCCATCCATCCATCCATCCATCCATCCATCCATCCATCCATCCATCCATCCATCCATCCATCCATCCATCCATCCATCCATCCATCCATCCATCCATCCATCCATCCATCTCTCCATGTATCTATCTAATCCATCCCCTTCCTTTTAGGTATCCATGTACATTTGACCTCCAATTTAGTTCAATGCTATTGATTTCAACTACATATCATATATGAGTATGAAATACTAGCAGCTTGTCATCAACATCTAAAGGAACATAAATATCATCCATATCTCAATCTTGACCCTCGTGCAACCGCTGTCCCCCTCTCTGACCTTCAACCCGGATCAATGTTATTGATTTAAACTACGTATCATATGAGTATGAAATACTAGCAGCTTATCAAGATCAACAATTACTAGAACATAAATATCATCCATATCTCACTCTTGACCCTCCTCCAACCACTGTCCCTCTGACCTTCAACCCGGATCTATGTTATTGATTTCAACTACATATCATATGAGTATGAAATATTAGCAGCTTATCAAGATCAACAATTACTAAAGGAACATAAATATCATCCATATCATATTGAACCTCCTCCAACCACTGTCCCCCTCTCTGACTTTCCACCCAGTTCAATGTTATTGATTTCAAAAACATATACTGTATCTGTGTATGTAGTGGATTATGATTATAATCAAACTTGCCAAACATACATGCACTCTCTCTCTCAGTATTAGAGCTGAGTCAAACCGGATATTGTGCATTTCGAATATGAGTCGTGTAAAAACGGTCGGATATCGAATATTCGGAAAAAAAAAAGAAAAAAAAAATCATTTTTTTTTTTCTTTTTTTTTTTCTTCACAATTTAAAAAAATAAATATTCTGTCCGTTTTTTTCAATTAGAATCGGCAGTACAGTGTGATGTTAGTGTACAAACTGCTGTCAAGATGAAATACTTTGATATCTCATCATAGATTCTTCTAAATTTGGCACTCACTATACAATCCTCTAAGGCTTTGGTTTATTATTTGTTTTGTTTATTTGTAATTTAAATGTAAAATACCTTAACTTTTAACTTTAGCAATAGATAAGCAGGGTTCAATGTGCCATTTTCTGATCGAATCTATCGAATGGGGATTACAAAATTAAACGGAAAAAAAAAAAAAAAAAAGATTTTTTTTTTTTTTTTTTTTTCTTTTTTCCCCCGGATATTCGTATCCGAAAATTTGTATTCGGTATCCGACCTTCACGGTCGGATATCGAATAGCCATTCGATTTGACTCAGCTCTACTCAGTATATAACTCTTTTACTATTTCTCCCTCTAGTTCTCCCCTCGATGAATCTCTCTCTTAAGGTTGTTTGGCTTCGTAAATCACGCCTGGTGCCATCTTGCGAACGTCTCGCACATGGTGCTAAATGCACACTAGCTCTGTGTTATGTACATGTAGTGCGCATGAACTAGCCTACATATTATAGTTACGACGTTCGGACTGGTTTTGACAGCCCAGTCCATCCCCATGCATATATTGTATCTTTCTCTTTTACTCTTTGAAAAACAAGACCTTAGAAGAGGGATGTTTTATATTTAAATAGAAGAATGTTGGGAAAGACAAACTAGCTTAAACTCTTCATAGACACGTCTGCCCATGTATAAATCCACACCTGCCAACATCCCCACTGAATTGATATCTGTATATCTCAAATTCACACCGTCTTTTACCTAGATTTATTCAATGTTCTATCTCTGTTTTGCTTCCTCCTGATATTGTTTTACTCTTTTTCTCATCATGTCTCTTTCCCCTACTTGTTAATCCTAGATCTGTTCCTTCTCCCCCATCTATATTGATTACAGTCTGATGTTGCCATATCAACTTTTCCACCACTCTTATGCCATTTCCTTTTCCTTCTTTCTCATCGCCTCCTTCTTTCTCATATCATCTTCCTTTTCCTCTCTCCTTCCTCGTTCCTATTTCTTTCTCCCTCCCCTCTCTATTGCATCCTATATTTTCCTTCTCTTTCCTTCCCATCTTTATTACAGTCTGATGTTACCCTACGATGTTACTCCCACCATAAGAAAGGGATTCATCTTTCACTCTTGAGCCATTTCCTTGTCACCTCCTTCATATCATCTTCATCTATCACCTTCATACCCCCCCCCCCCCCCTCTCTCACTCCCCCACCCCTCCATCTTTATTAGTCTAAATGTTACCATACCCACCCTCCCATCATAAGAAGTGGTTCGTCTTTCACTCTTGTGCCATTTGCTTGTCACCTCCTTCATATCATCTTCATCTTTCTCTCTCCATCTACATGTATCCCTCCCATAAATCTCTTTAACCCCCCCCCCCCCCTCCTCCCCTCCATCTTTATTACAGTATGATGTTACCCTACTACTATGTTACTCACACCATAAGAAAGGGGTTCACAGTTCACTCTTGTGCCATTTCCTTGTCACATCCTTCATATCATCTTCATCTTTCCCTCTCTATCACTCTCATCATATCTCTCACACCCTCTTTTCTCCCACTACCCCTCACCCCTCCCCTCCCCTTCTCTTTATTACAGTCTGATGTTACCAATACTGGCCCTCCCACAATGATGGGGTTCATCTTTCACTCTTGTGCCATTTCCTTTTTCTTCTTACTTATATCACCTCCTTAATATTATCTTCCTCTTTTTCTCTTCATGTTCCTCTTTTCTCTCTCTCTTTCCCTATCTACCTCTCTCCCATTTGTTTATTACTCTTGTGCCTCTCCATTCTCCCTCTTCCTTATATCATCTCACTGGTTCTCCCTCCCTCTCTCCCACTTTACTTCACTCTCCAATCTTCTCTCCCCATCTTTCTTTATCATCATCTCCTTCTGTCTCTCTCTTTCTTATATCATATCCCTCTTTCTTATATCACCTAAGTACTCTTTCCTTTTCTCAATCTCATATCATCTCCCCCTCTCTCTCCAACTTCCCATCTCTGTATCTATCTCTCCCCCTCTCTTACTCTTTTCCATCTCTATCATGTTCCTTCTCTCCCCCTCTCTCTCCCACTTCCCATCTCTGTATCTATCTCCCCCTCTCTTACTCTTTTCCATCTCTTATCATGTTCCATCTCTCCCCCTACAGGTCCTCATGCCGCAAGAAATTGGATTGCTCATGGAAGACAGCATCTCTGATGCAATTAGTCAGGCTCTGAACCCTTGGCCCTGAACTTGGCCTCAAACAGGTTTCTCATCTCCCATACTTCCTCCTAATTCGTGTTCTTATTTATTCAGTCTTGGTTGACAATAATTTTGTACAAAAATATGCAAAAATAAAACCCTTGAGGCTAATACAAAACTGAACACATACATGTATGCTGTGCATTTGTTAAAGGGAAATGCCAGTAGTGGTAAACGCCCCACACACAAAAAATGAAATGTACGCTCTTATTACCAATCATGTGAAAGAATATGTTTTTACTAATACGGGATGATACATATTTGGCCTGGAAACCGCCTACTAATTGATATATTTGGTAAATTATAAAGCTATCTGCTGCGGATTGATATCTCGCCGATGGTTGTATGTTGATATACAGCCTCGTGCGATGCGTGTTAATCCTATGGCAAATTCGCACATGGTAATTCGCACGAGCGAATCGCTCGAACTATGTGGCCAGCGCAGACGGGCCAAACTGACGGTGAATTTAGGCTCAATGTCAGCGGCTTTCATAAACGTTTAACTTATATTTCTGCACTTAATGATACTAAGGTTCGGATTTTTCCACACACGCCCCTTTTTATGCTATTTCAACAATACTAATCAATTAGTATGGTCAATAAAGTTATTTTCCACTACTGGCATTTCTCTATCACCCATTTCACAGATACATGTATATGAATGATTTGCCCACTTGTTGGCAATGCAACAATACATAGTCAGCCCGTCAACATTTTGTCCTTAACTTGGCCTTAAACAGGCTTTCATCTCCTTTCCTTCATTTCGTCTTTGTTGATATTACTAAACCAGTTCCAACCCTAAATCTGAACACCAAATAGATGTCAATATTTAATAATTTATTATCACATATTCTGCTGTATGTATATTCATGATTCACTCACTTGTTAGCAATGCCATAACATGTAGACAGTTTGTGAATCCTAGGCCTTAAACTTGGCCCCAGACAGGTTACTTATCTCCAATCCTTCCTCATAATGTTTATCTTATTTACTCAGTCTTTGTTGATACTAGTAAAGTTATTCCAACCCTAAATTTGCTGAACACCAAATAGATGTCAATATTTTATCACTTAGTATCACATATTCTGCTGTATGTATATTCATGATTCACGCACTTGTTAGCAATGCCATAACATGCAGACAGTTTGTGAATCCTAGGCCTTAAACTTGGCCCCAGACAGGTTACTTATCTCTATTCTTCCTCATAATGTTTATCTTATTTACTCAACTGTCTTTGTTGATACTAGTCAAATTATTCCAACCCTAAAGCTGAACACCAAATAGATGTCAATATTTTATCACTTAGTATCACATATTCTGTAGATATGTATATTCATGATATACACACTTGTTTGCTATTTGCAATAACATGTAGACAGCTTGTGAATCCTAGGCCCTAAACTTGGCCCCAAACAGGTTTCTTAGCATCTCTTATCCATCCTGCTAAATTTTTTTCTCACTTATTCAGTCTTTGTTGATATTTGTAATGATGTTCGGATCCTAACATTGAACATACACATATAAATCATTAGGTATCACATATTGTGAAATTATACATTATATTATTGATTTGCCTACTTGTTGGCAATGCGTTTGTAGGTAGCCTGTCAAATTTCTTATCTCTTATCTCTTCCTCCTAATTCTATCTATTCAGTCTTTGATGATATTTGTAATGATGTATTGATCCTAACATTGAACATACACATGTAAATGTGTAATCATTACTCATAATAAATATATTTGATTTATATAGCGCCTACGGTGTAGTATAAAATTATCTCTAGGCGCTTTACAATATTATACAGAAACAAAATTATACAGATTAGGTATCACTTATTCTGCAATTATACATTATATTATTGATTTGCCTACTTAGTGAGAATGCAATAATGGGTAGACAGCCTGTGAACTCTAAATGGCCCTAAACTTGGTTTCTTATATCTTACCCTTTCTCTTTATTTATTTGTTTTACTCAGTTTTGTTGACATGAATAAATGTGTTCTCACCCTTAAACTCAATCCATCATGTGTAATCATTTTGTATCACATACATGTATTCTGCAGATGTAATAATGATTTGCCTACTAGCTGGCAATGAAATAATATAAAAACATTCTGTCAGATTTTTGTCCTTAACTTGGCCTCAAACAAATTTCTCATCTCTCACACTTCCTTGATTTTTTTCCTCATTTTCTCAGTCTTTGTTGACAATATTTAGTAAAATTGTTCCAACCCGAAGAGCAATTTGGATCATGTATTTTGCAGATTTATTAAAGGGATGCCTGTAAAGTGTCTAACTCCACGAAAATTACTTGGAGCTTCCTCGTTTCTCTTCTACCGTGTTGTTTAGCTTATGGTAAGAGAAGAATAAAATAGAGTTAGATTTTTTCAAATGCCCCTTTAGTATGACGATATCTATCATTCAGCTCAAAAGCGTTACTTAACGGTCATGAACCTCATAAACGTCCGTTGTAAAAGCTGACGCATTTTCGCTTTTTTAACCAGGAAAGCAGTGTTCTTTTTCAATGAAACTTTCACACATCATTCAAACATATCTTACAATGATTTTGGTATAGGATTGAAGTCTCAAATGTCATTTTGGGCAATATCTGACACTTTACACAGGTGCACCTTTAATGATTTTCCTACTTGTTGGCATTGCAATAATGAGCAGACAGCCTGTGAACTTTGGGCCCTAAGCTTGGCCCCAAACAAGATTCTCTGCCTCTATTTCATGTTGGAAGAAATCTAAATAAAAAATAATTACCGGTCTGTTGATAGTCTTAAATTTGTTGATTCTGTTGATATATATACTTTCTTTCAGGAATTGATATAATTTGAATATAAAGGCAGTGAGAAATACATCATGGTGATTAATTTTGAACCTCCTCGTACTGGCAAAAGCCCCCTGAAATTGGTAATTTTTCATAGAGTGTCATGTAAAATTGAAATACGGACAAAGCGTGAAAAGTAGCCTCCAAAATACATGTTATCCCTGTTCATACCTGCATAGATTTGAAGAGTTTGCAAAGTAATTTTGTTTGTAATGGCTGATTTATTTAAATCAATCTATTAAAAAGGATTGAAAATAATGCAAAGTACAAGCTAATACTAAGGCACAAGTACACATCAAGTAAAAAATGTATGTCTCGTGCAGTATGCACCAGATTGAACAATTACAAGTCGAAATGCAATAACTGCCCGCAATGTTCCCCTCATCCCACTTCAGGGAAAAAATTAATATTTTTATTTCGGGGGCTCCTTTTCGGGGGCTACTTGTCCAACTTTCGGGGGCTACTTTTATCATCTCGGGGGCTACAAATTTCCGGGGCTCTTTTTCGAATTTCAAGGGCTACTATTAAGCTCTAATGCTGTAAGTGATCATATGATCGGCATTCGATCACGATACAAAAATCCCCAATAATCCCCCAAAATCAAAAATCAAAATAAATAAATAAATAAATAAAATTCGCCCGCCGCCCCCGTGTATTTTTTCCCCCGTCCCAATTTTGAGAAACTGTTCATGACGTTCTTGGCTGCAAAAGATCATACATAAGACTAGGGCTGAGTCAAACCGGATATATTGATATCCGGATATGAGCCGAGTAAAAACGGACGGATATCGGATTTATCCGAAATGTTTAAAAAAACTTTTGAACCATGGTTGAAGTATCAAAAATCAAAGCTCCATGTTTTTTGCTTTTTTTTTTATTTCTGATAAATCTGATTTTTTTTCTTTTCGTATGATACCCGTATCCGAGAATTTGAATTCGGTATCCGACCTTCACGGTCGGATACCGAACGGCTATCCGTTTGGACTCGGCACTACATAAGACCTTACCATCTGATTGCTCATGCAATGCCTGCAGCCTGCGAATCTGTGACCTTGAATTTGGCTTCAAGTTTTAAAGGGATAGTACAGTTTGGGCGAAGAGGGCGCTTCAACAAAAAAAAATTATTTGATAAACTACATGTAAGTGCAATATTTGGAAGGGCATATTATTACTTTGAAGACAAAATAAACTTTATTTGATCAACATTAGAAGGGGAAAAAAGCTGTTGACGCCCTTGTATAAGATCATATATAAGACCTTTCTTTCATTTCACTGCTCATGCGATATGCTTGCAGCCCGTGAATCTGTGACCTTGAATTTGGCTTCAAGTTTTAAAGGGATAGTACAGTTTGGGCTAAGAGGGCGCTTCAAAAAATCATTTATTTGATAAACTAAGTGCAATATTTGGAAGGGCATATTATCACTTTGAAGACAAAATAAACTTTGTTTGATCAAAATTAGAAGGGGGAAAAAAAGCTGTTGACGCCCTTGCATAAGATCATACATACATGTAAGCCTTTTCTTCTATCTCATTGCTCATGCCATACGATTGCAGCCTGCGAATCTATGACCTTGAATTTGGCTTCAAGTATTAAAGTGAGCTCTTATTGCTCTTTCTCAATCTAACGATGTGCAACCACTCGTATACCTGTGAAATAACATACTGTGAAACAAAATACATTTGATGCAGAGCGTGAACTTTTGACCTTGACCTTGGAGCTATACATCAGTGACAAGAACAAACATAGGGGCCAAGGGCGATTTAGCCCCAAAATGATGATCTATTCATTCATCCCCCCCTGATGAATAGGTATTACGCAAGTATCGACGCTGATGCACAGAATGTTCTGGGTTTTTTTATCCATCGTCCTTTAATTCTATTATATAGATATATCTTAATTCAAACATATAGAGAAACTGACCAGGAATATATAATGTGATTGAAAAAGAGCAAAAAAAATGGGATTCCAACGGGATTCGAACCCCTAGACCTCATGATTGCTAGACCGTCTTACCTACTGAGCTATAGAAAACTATAGAAAACCCTAGATATCTTTGTAGATAAGCAAATCAAAATGTTGTTCTAACTTCTAACCCTGGGGCTAAGCTGGAAGAGATAAGAAATGTCAGCAGCGCATGAACGCTGTAACCTTGAACTTAGCCATGCAATAAATTTCTTCCTCTCTGTTTTTTTTTGTTGTATTTTTTTCAAATCTCTTTCTGTCTGTTTTTCAATCTTACTTTCTCTCCCTACATCTCTTTTTTCTTATATATAAATCTGTTTTTATTTCATTTCAATAAAACAAATATACCACATTGTAGATGAGTTGTAGAGAAGAATACAAAATCAAATCTTGAGGATTGTATTTAAAAATACAATCCTCAAGATTGAATTTAATTGAATTGAATTGAATTGAGTTTAATTTAATTTAATTTAGTTTAATTTAATTTAATTTAGTTTAATTTAGTTTAATTTAATTTAGTTTAATTTAATTTAATTTAATTTAATTTAATTTAATTTAATTTAATTTAATTTAATTTAATTTAATTTAATTTAATTTAATGTAATTTAATTTAATTTAATTTTTTAACCCATTGAGGACTGAGGATGGGGTCCACAGAAAATGTGTTAATATAATTTTATATAATCAAATAAACTATACTTTGTCTTCAGAAGGTATAATCAATACAATATTTTGTTTGAAACCCATACAGGAATGGTGTACAAAATATTTGGGCAGGGGTCTTCAACTGGTTAAAAGTGATTCATTAACTTTGTAAAATTCGACACCAAATTACTTGGAGCTATTGTATAACTCGTTGTTTATAAAGGGAGACATCTGAAAAATCAAACCCATTAAAGGGACTTGGTAACATTGTCCAAATCCTCAAAATCAAATTTGAATTCTAGCGGTTCCCTCATACCTTGTATGATCATGGGACAGGTTTTGGTTTTTCAAATTTCCCTTTTGTTACAAAGATATGTACGATTGAAGTGTTCAGATAATAAATTATCCGTTGGATTTTCGAAACCGTGTACAAAGTGAGTGCAGTGAGTTAGTGAATATCACTTTGCATTTTTGCTCATTACTCGGCCATGCAACGTCCATTTGACTTGAAATTTTCACACAAGACCTTGTGGACATATGAGATAACAATATACATTGCATCAACCCTTCATCACTTTTTGCACATGTCAACAAAGTTACTAGATCCCTTTAATGGATCAGATCAATAGAATAGCCATTAATTTGGTTGGTCTGAAATGCATAAAACATGTAGACTAACACTTGCACATGGAAAATTACATTTAATATGCATTACCCCCCCCCCCCCCCCCCCCCAAAAAAAAAAAAAAAAAATGATGAAATTTGCCAACATTGTTTGTAAATTTTTTTTAAAAGTATGGTTAACAGCCTGGAAGTGAGGCTATTCACACCTCTCTGTGGATTGCATCGTGTTGTTATTCTTCAAGGTGTTGTTGCTCTACTGTACACCGGGCAATTTACATAGTAATTTGGTTATGCACGGAGCACTAGGGGCAATCATCAAGTGTTTTTTCATGCAAGCACATGGACGCACAGTGCAATTATGTGAACATGAAGACACATTAATGTACTGCATATATACTTTACAAGCAATGCGATTCATGATGCGGAGGTGTTGTTGCATGATTGGATAAGTGCTTCTTGACTGCAAAGCACGGGAGCCGAGTTCTAACCCAAATCGATGCCCCAGTATATAGCACTTGTGTCCTTCAGCAAGGCACTTTATAAATCCACATTGCTGCTCCCCCACCCAGTGTGTACTAAAGCAGGAGTGCACAGTAAAAGTTCATGCAGCAACTGCTGGAATCCTCCCCAGGAAGTGGAGAGAGTGCACAATAACGTGCGGATGCGTATCCCGTTGCCGAGGTTAAAATAACACAGTATACTACAATTGCATGTTAATAAACAGTCATGTGTCAACAATCATTCAGTAAAATAGTACATGGAGTCTCAGGGCAAATTAGTCATGAGTGATGACCTTCAAATGACCCCTGTCCTTGACCTTGCTTTGACCTACGAGAGAATTTAACATTTCTGGTTCTGCTATACTGGCAAATTAACCCCCTTTGGATTAGGGTTGTGTCTAGTGTCTTGAACAACACTCTAACTTGAATAGCCTTGAGGGATGACCTTCAAATGACCCCTGTCCTTGACCTTGCTATGACCTACAAGAAGATTGAACACACCTTTCCCATGACTTCCGGGTTTTGCCAAACTGATGAATTAACCCCCTTTTGGATTTGGGTTTGGTCTTGCGTCTAGCTAGGTGTTCTAACCTCCAACGTGAATAGCAATGAGTGATGACCTTTACATGACCCCTGTCTTTGACCTTGCTATGACCTACAAGAGAATTAATCATTGTTTGTTCTGCCATACTGGCAAATTAACCCCCTTTGGGTTAGGCTTGTGTTTAGTGTCTTGAACAACACTCTTACCTTGAATAGTCATGAGTGATGACCTTCAAATGACCCCTGTCCTTGACCTTGCTATGACCTTACAGAATATTGAACACACCTTTCCCATGACTTCCGGGTTCTGCCAAACTGATAAATTAACCCCCTTTTGGATTTGGGTTTGGTCTTGTGTCTAGCTCAGTGTTCTAACCTCCAACGTGAATAGCAATGAGTGATGACCTTTACATGACCCCTGTCTTTGACCTTGCTATGACCTACAAGAAAATTAATAATTTCTGGTTCTGAATAGCCATGAGATGAGCTTCAAATGACCCTTGACCATGCTACGACCTTCAGTAACCCAGTTTGCCACTGGAACCTGGTAATCCATGTATTAAGTATATGGAAATTACAAAGTTTCATAAGTAACAAATGGGTAAGTGCTGTACAGTTATGGCCTAGAACTGAAATATAGTGCAGGCTACATAATTATATATGAAATCATTCAAATCATGAAATCATGAAATCATATTTGTGTCTGCCATAATAATTTGCACTAGCTGTGATTTTCATAAGACCTTTTCACTTAAATTACTTTGTACTTATATAAGTAAAGACCTTTATTGAGTTTTTTAGCTAGGGTGTATTTGGGGCATTTTGAGGGGCTCAACTGCTCCTTAATTATTTTTTTCACTGAATTTCAGTCCTATTTTAATGGAGGCAGACTTGAAAACTAATGAACAAAATGAAACAATGTTATATTTTCCCCTGTGATCTATGTACAGGTCTGACAAATGTCCAAAGTGGCTACTGGGGACACTGAGGTTGGTATGTCTCAACCTTAGTCTACATCTATCCATGACCTTACGACTTACGACCCCTGACCTTGACTCATGTAGATGTCACTGATATTCCCATCTTTGTATGATTCATGAAAAGTGGGTTGCAATTTATTTACAAGAAAAGTTCCATAATTTTGTCAACTATCACCTACATCACATTTTCTTGAACCCTAATCTTATGACCCCTGTCCTTGTCTTTCTTGTGGCCTTTGTTGATATTTGTCATCTTCTATGGACAATACACACCAAATGTTTGCATCATGAATGAAGAGTGGGTACTTTAGAACTTCACAACCATACAAGAAATGTTGCTTACATACATTGTTCTGTAAACTACCACCCACAGCATGTTTTATATTGAACCCATAATCTGCATGGCCATGACCGTACGACCCCTGCCCTTGCCTTTCTTGTGGCCTTCATTGATATTGACATCTTCTATAAATGGACACTGAACGCCAAATGTTCGCATCATGAATGAAGAGTGTGTTGGAATTTTACCACCAGAAATGTTCCACAGCTCTTGCAAGTTATCTTGAACCCTAATTTGCATCTATACTCATGACCTTGTGACCCCTGCCATTGACTCCTGTGGTCTTCACTGATTTTCCCACCTTCTATGAACACTAAAGACTGTATATCTCCCTATCAATGAAGAGTGGGCGGGAATTGAACAACCACAAGAAATGTTCCATTCATGTAGTTCTATAAACTATCATACAAATCATTGTGTATCTTGAACCCCAATCTGCATCTATCTATGTATGACCTTATGACCCCTGCCATTGACTCCTGTGGCATTCACTGATATTCCCGTCTTAGAAACTCTTTATAAAACAAAATCAAACATTGTATATCTGCATGAATGAATAAAGGATAGGCTGGAATTCACCAATCACAAGAAACGTTCCAATTATTATCTTATTGAAAATGAGCAAAGGAAAGTGTTCAATCATTTAAAATATTTTTTAATAATTTAAACAAAATATTTTTAGTCAGTTTCCTATGTTTGAATTCCATTTAAAATCTGTCAACTATCACCCACAACATGGTGTATCTTGAACCCTTAAGCTGCATAACCATGACCTTACGACCCCTGCCCTTGACTGTTAATCACTCATAAAAGTTTTATTTCAATATCCTACAATAAGCATCAAAATGCATAGATCTACACTTCAATAAAAACTAGCGTGCTTTTCTATCATTGATACGAAGAGGAAAAGTGTCAAGTTATCAGAGCAATAAATGTTATCAAATTGTTGAGTGCCAGCATTTTTCTTAAGTACTGCTACTTTATTCCCCATTGTTTTGCCTTTTGGTGAAATGGTTAGGTAATTAATACACACTCTTTGTAACTAATTACACATAAAAATAACACAACACATAACAGATACATGATAAGTGGTAATGAAACTGTTTTTTTTTTCCAGAAAATGCTTTAAAGATGTTCTTTATACTTCTGGATTATAACAATTATAACTAGAAAAGAAAACATTACAAGCTAAGTGGACTGAAATTTTAGTTGTGCGATTTTCCCGGTTGTTCTCCTATTTGTTCTTCTTTCTTTTAAGCCTTTTTTTGATTTTACAATGATTCTTCATTTTACATGTATGTCAATATTATGTGTGATTTATTACATTATTAAATGTTTCATTCTACATAACAGTATAAATACTATTTTAAAAGCAAAGTATGTTTAGTTCATTTTGTATTATTTGTAAACATAATGTTGCATTATAAATAGATAAAAATAAATACTATTCACAAGGCAAAATCTGCATTTTGTCAGATAAGGGGGGGAGAAAGATTTTACTTGGCCTACTACAAACCCACGTACCCAAAGTCTGCATAATAAATTGTTGGACTTTCTGAATGAATGCAGTCTAACCCAGCTTACAAAAGACATTACTAGGCCAATTTCTGGGAACATCCTAGATTTAGTCTGTACAAGCAACCCAGCTTTAGTGGATAAAGTGATTGTGAGCACAGGTATCAGAGATCATGATATTGTGCTATTTGATGTCAACTTGTCTCCTAAACTACAGAGGAAACCACCGCGAACTGTGTATCATTACCACAAGGCCGATAGCCCGATACTGACGACATCAAAACAAGATGCAAGCATCTTGTTTCATCATACTTTGACCGCTCTCTTGATGAAAAGTCTGTAGAAGAGAACTGGAACTTCTTCAAAGACTCTTTGAAGGAAGTCATGTCTCACATACCTCACAAGACAGTCAATGGGAAACCAAGTCATCCTTACATCAACCGGCCTCTTATCAGAGAGATGAACAAAAGGGACAAGCTCTACCACAGAGCTAGAGCTACAAAGAATGAGCAACATTGGTCAACCTACACAAAGAAACGAAATGGGGTAGACAAAATGAAACAACAGTCATTTAAAGAATACTTAAAAGATTTAGGCTCGAGTTTGAAGACGGATCCAAAGAGGTTTTGGGGATATGTCAAGGCACAAAGAAGAGAGACCCTTGGTATCCCTACATTGAAGGATGGAAACAAACTCTGTTCAACTGACAAGGAAAAGGCAAAGGCACTGAACTCAGTTTTCCTCAGTTTTCACCAGGGATGATGGCTCTGCCATACCAGATAAGGGACCATCACCCTATCCATCTATTGGTAATTTAACCATCGACCCCCACGGTGTCTTGAAACAACTCAAAGGACTGAAAGTCAACAAGTCAAGTGGACCAGATGAGCTTCCTGCTAGAATGCTTCACGATTATGCAGAGGAACTCTCACCTGCCTTGACGCAACTGTTTCAACAGTCCTATGATACTGGGATTCTACCAAGTGACTGGTTGAAAGGAAGGGTATCTGCCATCTACAAGTCAGGACCAAAGTCAGACCCATCAAATTATAGGCCAATTTCACTCACAAGTATATGCTGTAAAGTGTTTGAACATATATTGCTGAGCCACACATGCAAACATCTTGCTAACAACAAGGTATTGATTGATAATCAGCATGGTTTTCACAAGAAGCTGTCTTGTGAAACTCAACTAGTAGAAGCAGTGGACGACTGGGCCTGTAACATCAACAGTAAACACCAAACAGATGTAATCCTGCTAGATTTTAGCAAAGCCTTTGACCGGGTAGATCACAAGAAGCTTCTGTACAAGCTGGATTTCTGTGGCATCCGAGGACCTACTCTTCACTGGATAAAGGGATTCCTCTTGGGAAGAACTCAAGTCGTCTCAGTGAATGGATCACAATCTGCACCAGCAGAGGTCTTGTCGGGTGTACCACAGGGGTCAGTTCTGGGACCAGCTCTCTTTCTACTCTACATCAATGACATCGGGGAAGGAATTAAGTCCACATTCAGACTCTTTGCCGATGATTGTGTACTTTATCGCTGCATCCAATCAAAACAGGATCAACTCGCCCTTAACGAAGACCTCCAGAAGATGAACCAGTGGGCAGAGTCATGGAACATGAAGTTTAATGTCAAGAAGTGTTCTCATCTCACGATCACACTAAAACGACAGCCACTACTCCACACATACAACATCAAAGATCAAGTGATTTCCAAAGTGAAGACAGCAAAATATTTGGGAGTGGTCATATCTGAAAATCTAAGCTGGAACAGCCATGTTGAACAAGTCCGTACCAAGGCAGCAAGAACTCTTGGCCTGGTCAGAAGAACTCTTGGTACCTGCAACAGACAAGTGAAGGAGATAGCATACAACCAGTTAATACGACCTCAACTGGAGTATGCATCATGTGTGTGGAACCCATGGACTGAGAGGAGTGTGCAGATGGTGGAAAGTATCCAGCGGCAGGCTGCGCAGTTTGTCATGAGCGACTACCGCAGGGAGTCCAGTGTAACCCACATGTTGACTACCCTAGGCTGGAACACCTTACAGCAGAGGCGACTTCTGTGTCAAGCTGAAATGATGCACAAAATTCACCATGGGATTGTTAACATCAGTTTCCCTCCGCACATCACTCCAGTCACATCCCGTCATCAACTTCGCACACATCGCCTTTCTTACTATCAACCGAAGTGTCGAGTTGACTGTTACCTGTACAGTTTCTACCCAAGATCCATTCGACTTTGGAACATGCTCCCCTTACCTATAGTAATGTTACCAAACACCTAGAGTTTCAGGGATGCAGCCATGCCCAACATCATACAGATGGCGGCGCCTCCCACTCTGCGGACACTTTAAACACAACCAACAGAAAATGCACCTGCACAGTAGCACCAAGCACCTGTAAATAGAACATCACATCCACGCACTTCACTGGCACGGCACTGCACTGCCTCTCCAGGACAGCACCGAATGGCGCTTTTAAGGAGATATTTTCTTCAAGTATCAAGTATTGGCTTTTACACATTTTCTTCAAATTGATTTTGGAGATCGATTTTATTCCATTTCAAATATTTGATATAAATTTCATTGGATTTTGTTGAACTCTATGCTAAAACTCAAGATTATCTTTAAAATATTCTGTGGAAAATTCTCAATAAATAAGTTAAGTGTAACCTATACAAACTGTTCTTCAACTGACAAGCTTTAATACAAAACATGTCCATTATATCACCAAGTGAAACTGAAACATCTCATATTGACTGGTAACTAAAACAAAACATTTGTGTATCCAAAACAACTTTCTTTAATTTTCAAGGTCTTTTTAGGTAAATGATATTGATATTGAAACAGAAAGCTAAAGTGATAATTTATAAAATAAAACAAAAAATAGACAACAAAATAGATCATCATTTATCACATACCAGCTAATATTAAAAAATAATCTTGAGTGAAACCAATACAATATTTTCTATAAGTATAACTGACAAGCTTTTGTTACATGAATGTCACAAGGAGGTAATGAATCCTTCATTATCAAACACAGTTTGTTGTTACTTTCAAGTGTTTAATATGCCATTGATATTGAAACAGAAAGTAAAACTGCTTATTTATCAATATGCACAACCAGATATTACAACTGTCCATTGGTTTTTGTTTTACTTTTTCAAAGGTTTGGTAAAAACAAATATTAATATTGCGTGACTGAAAATAAATTAATGAAAATAATGTTGCTTTTTTTTCCCTTAAAGGGATCTAGTAACTTTGTTGACTAGTGCAAAAGTGTTGCGTGGTTAAAGGAACTAGAGAATACAACATACTTTAGCACTTATTCCATAGTTGATGACTTGTAAAATAGGTCTGCCCAAAAAAACTCCATGAAAATAAACACAGTAGTGATTTTAAGACTATTTTTCTGATGCCAAATCTCACTTAGGGTCCAGAATCGGAAGCGTGATTGACATGTGATTGACAATTCATTGGCTTACGTCATCTACAGAATTTAGTTCATTAGTCCGTTCTTTAGATGACGTCACATTTTGGCGATTTAAAAGGGGCGTTCCCAGAACAATTAGATATTTACTACAGTAATTACCCCAAAATTGATTGATTTCATGGAAAATGACTGCCAAATTATTTTTCTTGAGGAAAAATTATGTGTAGAGAGCCTAACTGTGAAAATTAGGCCATCTAGACGCTGTAGTTCCTTTAATAAAATGTGTATTGCTGTGATCTGATATGTCCAGAAAGTAATGTGTGAAAATTTCAAGTTAATTGGATGTTATTTGGCCGAGAAATGAGCGAAAATGCAAAGTGATATTCACTTACTCATTGCACTTGCTTTGTACATGGCTGAAAAGATCCCATAGATAATTTCATATCCGAACACTTCAACCGTAAATATATTTTGAACGAAATCGAAATTTGAAAAACCGAAACCTGTCCCATGCTTTTATTGTTAATACGAATAAAACAAGGTATGAGGAAACTGCTAGAAATCCAATTGGATTTTGAGGATTTGGACAATGTTACGAAGTCCCTTTAAACGTGGCTTTGCATTACATAATTTTGATGACTAAATTTATGTTTGGAATATTGCAAAATAAACCAAAATCTGTATTTGATATTTGTTGATTAATCAGCATTCATCTTGGGAAAGTTATTTCTTACAATCAATCCCCGAAGTTGGTGATTTGTTATTTATTTTGACTTAAATATATATGCATCCCTGTAAGGTGAAATTAGTTTAGAAAAGTAGAGACAACAGGGTCAACTCAAATTTTTAAAGGATTAACCAGCTCGAAGATGAGATTATCTGACAAAGTGTAGGGGATTATAATGCTTCAATACAGGTTAAACCAATTACCAATAGATGGGATTAACTGGTATTAATATGGGATTTACTGGCATCCAATCAATGGATTACACAGTCAAACCAGTGAGTAGTAACCACCTATGGGAAAGAAGAAAGTTGCCACTGTAGACAAGTAGGCTATCCAGACAGGTTCAAAAACATTCTTTTTCTGTGCAAGGGATCACTTTTGGTAGCAGTCTAAAGGGTGGTTGGCTGCTATACACAGGTGGTCACTAAGACAGGTTTGACTTTAAAGGGGACCACCAGGCAAAGAACAACACATTATTATAATGTTTTGGTACCGTTTTGTGATATCAAATAGATACTCAACATTTTGCAAAGGGTTGTGTAATTCATAAACAAAGCAATTAATTTCCACCACTTACGGAACCACTACTATTTGCTGGTTCCATACGGGCCAAGCATTTGCGAGTGCGCCAATGCTATTCGCGCGTACGTTTGTAGGCAATAGAATCCCGGGCGATTCGTTCGCTCTGCACAGAGCGCTCTGGCTCTGCACACATATAGTCTTCGTAATTCAGACCGAAATTTTTTTTTTTTTCTGAAAACATATTTTTGTGAAATTGTTGATGGAATGGAATACTAAAGATGTTACCTTTCTATAATAAGAATATTATTTTTGGGTGGTGGTACCCTTTAACTTAAAATTTACTTCTAAGGGTAGTTACCTGGAACAAACATTAATTGGTTCCCATGGTGATGTAGATACACAGTAGGCTTGCGGTTGCACCATGTGAGAAGGGAGGGAGCGGATAGTCCTGAGAAGGACTGGAAAGAAACAACAGTCCTTTCCAGGACTACTACATTTCTCCTTAGTCTTAGAACTACCCAAGAAAGAATATCAACAGTCCTTTTCAGGACTAACTACAATCCTCCTTTAGAATTACCAAAGAAAGAATACCAACAGTCCTTTCCAGGACTACCAGTCCTTCTTGGGACTAACCAAGAAAGAAAAACAACCAGTCCTTCTGCAGACTATCCAATCCCTCCCTTTTTACATGGTGCAACCATAAAACCTACTGTGTACGGAACAAACGTCTTGCATCAGTCCTAGAAATCAATTCTGATTGGACCCGACAACTTCCCTGAACCGACAATGTCAGGTCAACAATGGGCCGCTGCGGTGAACACTAACTTTACAAAATTAGGAAACTAAGACGCTTGTGTTTGTGACTACTCAACAATGTTATGACAACAACATTCATTTCTCGGAAAATGAGAATGTTCGGTGATAATATGCTCTTTGACACTTTCCAGTCACAGATCGTTGGCACAAAAAATTATCCTTTGCAGACTCAACTTCCATGCATTACAAGTCTTCACATACAACTTTGTTGTTTTCTTAAAGGCAAATATGCGTGGGTTAAAATGGGTAGTCAGCAAAATCCAACTCGCACTCCACCGTAATCTCCCGAGGTAAACTCACGATGTGTGTTGGATCGATTTAGAGCGGTGCTTCGGAATATCTGAACACGGGCCTTCATATGAAATTGCATGCAGCAGACAGCTGGTAGCTATTATGTACCAAGCGATAAACTGTACATTGCTCGAGCTGTCCCCTGAGGCAATACAGCGCTGATAAAATCGCAGCGGCACTTTGACGACAGGTTGAGCGTATTACGTAATCCTTTCGCTCGTAAAAATCTCTGACAAGGTGTACCTCCTTGGTAAACAACCATTCCGAACGCGATGCATGTTCGACTCGGTCGTTCGTGAACTGGGACAGTTTGCGATCGCAACTTATAACTGAGCAAAGGGGGATTACGTACCGTGCGTAAAAGTGTGCAATATGGATTCGCGCATCTGATATACCGGTCTGAATTGCCTTTAACCCCTTGTCTACGGGAACCGGGTGGGTTGTGTACAAAGGCTAGATGGGGATTTTTTCAGAAACTCAAACGGAACGGGTTAAGAACATCATTTATTGTTCTTCGAGTAGCAACCAATTACAGACGACTTGATTAAATTGGTTCGCACAATCTCCCAAGACCCTAGAACAAGACCCATAAATCATCTGTATCTCTGCAGCACCATTCTGCCTAGGTTCATGCATTGACAAATGAGGCCAATGCATGTTGCACTTTGATGCTGATCAATTAATTAATATGGTGCAAATTGTAGAAGAAAGGTTAAAGGGATACTTGAAATATTGTCAAAATCCACAAAAATTCTCATAACTTGTTGTATTTGTATTACAACACAAGTATGAAACAGGTTTCTGTTTCCTGAATTTCAAAAGATATTTATGATTGAAATGTTTGAATTTTGAAAGTCTCCATGGGAGAGTTTCAACTGTGTACAAAGTTATTGCAATATGTTACCAAATATCACTAAATTGCATTTGTGCTCATTACTCTGCCATATAACATCCATTTAACGTGGCATTTTCACACATCACACCATGGGCGTAGATACTTACGTAATACCCTATTCATCAGGGGGGATGAATGAATAGATCATCCCCCCCCCCCCCTGATGAATAGGTATGACTGTATCAATGACAGATCTGCGCCCATGCATCACACAGTGGAGATATCATCAACCCTCTGTTAGTTTGTTAACAAATTACCTACGGGGACCTGTTAGGCCCTGTATTAACTCTATCTAAAATCTAGTAGGAAACGGGTTAACATAGTCACTAGAACCCTTGAACCCGTTCAGGACAGACTGATTTTGCTACAACATGTATTCTCCATTGACCAAAACCCAGATATTATCAGGCCCAGTCCTGAATGGGTTAAAGGGATAGTTGAGTTCTGGTAAAGAGAGTACAGTTTTAGTCAAACTGAATTTTAGTAACCAAAACCTGCACCATTACATTACAAACTAATAGTTATAACTCCACCATGCTCAAATGGAATTAAAAAATACAAACAACCAAGTAAAAAGCCTGTTATCATTCAAAAAGTGCTGTTTAAACTAAAGAGGGCGCTTCAAAAAAACGCAGTTGTTTAAACCATTTAAAATAAAATATTGTGCATGTGATGTTTTGTTGAAATAGTGATTAGATAGAGAGATAATCAACAACTATCTAAAAACCTCTTTTGAAATTTTTTGAAAAGAGGAAGCATTTTAAAACAAATTTTAACGGCTGGTTCAAAATTATTGAATACTTGTGGGGCCCCACATTTATTATGGTTTATGTTTATGGATATTTCAGCCGTTTCTGAACCGATTTTGATCAAATAAAGTTTATTCTGCCATTCAAATTGTATGCTCTATCAAATTTGACACTCAGTTTTTCATTATCTCACAAAAAAATTATTTTGTGTAGTGCCCTCTCTACCAAAACTCAACTATCCCTTTAATATAATGCAAATTGTAGCAGAAGGGTAACTAATGCAATGGTGGATATATATTGGTTGTCAGGATCCTGTAATCTCATGTCTGGACAGGCATATTACAGGAAGGTTCAAGGCCAGAGTGGAATTAGCCGTGGAACCAGCATCCACAAACTCAATTTGCTGATCCACTTCTGCCATAATCTAATATCTCTCCTCCACTGTCTACTCAGTCTGCATGAACTCATCAAATTTTGGGGGGCAAGCAGAGGAATACACATGTATGGAAATATTTTGAAAGTGGGGGGGGGGGGGGGGGGAATATGACCGGGGCGTTTAAATACCGTAAATCTCCGTGTATAAGACGCACTCGTGTATAAAACGCACCCCCAACTTTCACAGAATTTTTTTTTTTTTATGAGCAAAATTTATAACCACTGGTTAGAAAATTGCATATTTAATTAGTTCTGCTGCTCACGAATGTATGAATATTCTTTAGCAGCAGTATTACTGCTCAATACACTTGCAATTTTTACATCTGTAACCAATATTGTTTGTGTGAGAAAAAGGTATATTTTGCTGAATGCTACAAACAACAGCAAGCTCTTGTCATGCCCTTAAACCATGTGTTATACACATTCAACATGACTACAGGGTGTCCCAAAAAAAAATGTATTAATTTTTTTTTTTTTTTTTTTTTTTTGCTATACTGTACCTGGTATAAGACGCACCCCCCACTTTGAAAAATTTTCCGACGGAAAAAAGTGCGTCTTATACACAGAGATTTACGGTACAAAAATGTAAGATTTGCCCACTTGCCCGACTTCTCCAACCACCGACCAAAACAAACAAAACACTTGCCAAAAGTTGTAAAATGTTCTCTTTCTTGCAAACTTTTCAGCTAGATTTCCTCAAAGCTCAATGCAAATTGTAATGTACTGGTTATTATGTTCCAGGTATGGGGAGGATAATTTGTTTATAGAAGGGCAAGGGAGACAGGTCTATTGTTTGTACTTGTAAACAATTTCACTTGCCTAAGTTTTTGTAATTGCCCTGTATGTGTGACAGAGAGGAGATAGGGTACAGTTGTACTATCCAAACTCACAAACCTTGTTTGTTTGTTGTTGTTTTTTTTGGGGGGGCATGGTTTTGGACAATATAATCTAGGCAAGCTTACAAAGGGCAATGTACATTTGTTTCAAATTCAAATTCGGATGGCATTCTGTTTTGAAAGGGATTAATGTATAACTCTACATCTCTTAAAAGGGTGATAATTAATATTGTTGACATTCTCTCTGCCTCAAAAAATAACAACAAAAAATACCCATCATGACAAAGCAAACTGTAAAGACAACTACATTATTAAACAAGGTTATTCAAAGTTCAGCTAGCAAACACTTTTGTTCCTGTTCTTCACACCACTGATCTCACAATACTGGATAACTACATGTATTCTCCAGAGATAGATAAATACCCTATTCAACTCGTATGTGAAAAGAGTTGACACCACTGAGCGGCCATCTTACCACAGCAAAGTATTGTTTTATAATTTGATCATTTGTTTTGGTCACTGCTATAATAATACAATACATGAGCACTCACGAGAATTGTTTATATGTTCACAAATTACAGGTAAACCTTACAGTGATAAGGTCGCAAGTAGCCCCCCCCCCCCCCCCCCCCCCCCACCCACCCACCCACCCACATTCACCCATCGATAGCTACTACCTTCTTAGTTGAGTACAACATGGATTTGAATGATCCATTTGGCTTTGTTCTCAACTGTGATAGTAGTAGCACTGTAGCAAACAATGGGACACCTCTTGGGCAGGGGGGGGGGGGGGGGGGGGGGGGGGACATAATCGTGACGTTATCATAGAGTAGACTTCTAGTGAACCCGAAATTAGAAGTCCCTAATGGCAAAGGTATAATAAATGATTGTGTAGTCAAGCCGTTCCTTTGGAGATTTCATAATCCTCATCGACTTTGTAAAAGTTTAGCCCACCCAGCTCCTGTAATTAAAGCGATGAGTAAAAAAGGAAGTCTGTTGCGCTGAGAGCAGCTTGGGAGTCCCACAGTGCACAATTTTGTCTGCCAATAATCTATCTACAGGATCCTAGATCAGTGAGCACGTATACACATCCAAACTTCCCATGTGGCATCTCTCCTTTTGTTCCGAGATGACCTTTTAGCTCTTCGTGGGGTATTGTCTCTTTTCAGCACATTTTCTTTGTGTTTCAACAGAGCATTTTTTTTTACGATCATTTTTGTCATTTATTAGAACACGTGTACCACTCACTCTATTATCTTACTCTGATACATTTGCATCCACATTTTAAAAACAGTTCAGTGTTAAAAATGATAATTTGGCGATTGGTCTACACCCATTCCGTCTACTTCAATTTTATCTACTAGAAAATTCAGGATTAAGGTGGAAATCATTCAAACATATAGCTGTTTTTAGCATGCATTTTATATTTTCATCTTTCATTTCATTTCATTTCATTTTATTTCGTCCCACAAAACGGGGAAAATCAATTTGGCAAGTTGCTCTAACAATGGTTAAAAACATACATGATAAAAAACATCTAAATTTACAAAACAATAGATATGACTAGATATAAATCTACACATAAATACAAATACGAATACTACTAACAGTCAACCCCGAAACAAAAATTTCATTAATGATTAGATTATTATTGCACTGACACAAAGGGGTGAACAGATTCAAAAGAGGGAAGAATGATAGAAGAAGAATAAAGATTACATTTACGATAATAGTACCCAAAATAAATCTTGTGACAAATCTGACTGAAAACAACACAGGATTCACCATTTTTTATTTTCCGCTCTACTAACCCTAAAGTATGCACTTTTCAAATGAGAGGGCGCAGCACCCTTATAGAGCTGTTTAGACTTTGAGCAACGAGTACAGATTCACTCAATAAAAACAGGCACCTAACCAGGATTAAAAATGAGCAAAGAATTTAGTAGGCTTCGCCGGGAATCGAACCCGAGACCTCCGGATTGCTAGACCGGTGCTCTACCATTTAGCCACAGGCCCAGAAGACCCTTGAATGGGGAACGTTCCCATGAAACCATTTTCATTGCTCGATTAGGTAGAAGCTATATAAACCGGGCACTAACCCAAGGATAATTAAATAAACTTTTCTAGAGAAAGTGTGCGGGATCACACAAAGTGATGCAGCTTTTTGTATTAATCAAATTCAAACATAGAGAAAACTGACTAGAAACATTTTACATTTTTATTTTTAAAACACTTTATATCTAATAAATTATAATAATAATGAATAATTGAATATTGTGGCATGATTAGAGTTCAGTTGATAAAACCTTCCTTTTTTCAACAAAGATTAAGTATGCATGCATTTGCTATATGGCCCTTGTGCTAAAGTGGAGGACATCCTGAATTTAAAAATATGCCCAGCTGATTAATCATTCTGTATGCTCTCTGAGGAGTTGAAATTGTGCGCTATGACCAGTAACAGGGGGGAACAATAGACTCTTTTTTTTTTTTTTACAGCACTTTGAATTCTAGTTAAAGACTGGTCTACATGTTAAGGCTCGGCAAGCAGATTTGCAACCCGACATTTACAAACTGAAAAAAATATTATTTTCTTTCATGTCATGCTTCATCTGTAATCATAGGTTTGATATTAGGAAAGAGTGATATTTTGAATAGTAAAAAGCTTAGTATGAAATACAATTTTGTGGCCAGTAAATTTTCTTTTGAGCCACCAGAATAGGGGAAGAAACTATTTCATTGGCCCGACCGCGCCACTGACTAAAAAGGTGAGTGTGGAGCCCTGTGTTATCTATTATTAATTAAATATTGATCACCATCATCACCATCATCGTCATCGTCATCGTCATCGTCATGGTCATGGTCATGGTCATGGTCATCGTCATCGTCATCGTCATCGTCATCGTCATCACCATCACCATCACCATCACCATCACCATCATCATCACCATCACCATCACCATCATCATCATCATCATCATCATCATCATCATCATCACCATCATCATCTTCATCATCATCCATCATCGTAATAGTCCATAATAATAATGATAAATGTATCTTTTATAGCGCATGTCAAAACCGGAGGAATGATGGTGATGATGATGATGATGATAATGATGATGATCATCATCATCATCATCATCATCATCATCATCATCATCATCATCATCATCATCATCATCATCACCATCATCATCACCACTATCATCTTTATCTTCATCATCACCACGGTCATCATCACCAACATCATCTTCATCTTCATCATCATCTTCTTCATCTTCATCATAATTAATTATCATCATTATTGGCTGGTGCAAATGCAACCTTCGCACTAAATTGAACAGGTGAGCTAATTTGACCATTTACTGAACAGAGTGTACAAAATATTGTAAATATACCCTTTCTCATTTCCACTTGTAAACACTTTTATGTTCACACACACATGCAAAAATAACCCCATTTTTTTGCAAAATTGTTAATGATCATGGTATGCGTCAAGCGTCAGCACAGCCATTGTGAAGTGACACCAATGGGGCTTTTTCACAAGCCTGTCCACCCCCACCCCATACCTGTTCTGTCATGTCTAAAATACTGTATGACATCGTCCGTGGTACTATTCCTTTATTTAATACCGGTAGCGTCGGGTCGTAGCCAATAACAACTGGATCAGAGTGAATTCGCCAACACCCCTCACACAATCAATGTGCGTGCAGTAGGCTCACTGTGCGAAACAAATATGAAGTGTCGCAATGCGATTCTGTACGTAGATATAATATGAACGAACAGTATTGGCAAGGACAGCCAGTGCCCCACCCCCTCCTTGCTTAAATACAGTAAGCCCCTTGACTTGCAGGGGTGGGGGTGCCCCCTCCTCTGTATCAAACAAACACTGAACAGAATGTTCCATTTAACTCTCTAGAGAGGGTCTTTTGGAATTGTGATTTGAGGGCTCTAGTCTTGACTTGCAGGGGTGTCAGAGAGCAGTATTTTCTTGATGATTTTATTCTGGGCTTGGCCTTGGTGATAAAAAAGACATTTCACTTTCAAAATTACAAACAAATACGAGCCTGTGACATGGAGCAAACACAATCAAATCAACCTGTGTTACATGTCTTACAACAAGCTAGGCAACGCCTATTCATAACATTAACAACATGAACAATGCCAGCGCCAGCTTAGATCGACAAATCTATCGCTTTCATGGCCTTTTTTACATTATTATTGTTATTTTCACTGTCGGAATGCCGACAGTGAAAATAACAATAATAATGTAAAAAAGGCCATGAAAGCGATAGATTTGTCGATCTAGCGCCAGCTCAGCTATGCTAATTTGCTACGCCATGACCTATGCTACTATGCTCCACCCGGGAACCCACCCGCCTGCAAATACATGGCGCGGCGCTAGCGGAACAGCGACAAATCGACATCGCTGACTCAGCGCAGTGCAAATTATTCCACGATTTCAAATGTCGTACGCTCTCAAATTTTACAGCAACACTTACCTCGTTAATATGTCTACATTCAGCCAACACTCTGTCTCGTTCAGGAACACATCATATTGGGGCAGAAGCACAACATTACACGTGCATGTAGCAGAATCATAACAAAAATTCAGAAAGGTAACATTACGGGATTAGGACCCGTAAAGCGTAACGTAAGGACAACAACCTACCGTTCATTCAACCAGCGGTGTCATGTCCCGAGCTGAACCGCCATTTGATGTATACCGTACAGTGCAGTGCACAGTGCAGTGGCGATAGTGAATGCAAAGTGACATATTTGTATAGTGCGGATGGGGACTGTTTTGTCGCGAGTGGTATTTTATTCAATCTATTGAGCTTGTGTAGGTTTGTCGACGAGCGCTCGCCGCCGTACAAAACTACACATGTTTTGCTCATGCTACGGTAATGCGAGATTTGTATCAAACAACTTATGGCCAAGTGCTCTACCACCGAAGTTACACGGGGGACATACCGTCCCCCCCCCCCCCCCCCGTTCCCCGCTCCCCGCTCCCAAACAACAATTAGATGGGTTACTGCGAAACTTAGAGCTTCATAACAAATTTTTAAAAATTAAAAAGAAGGGGAAACGGGCAGTTTGACCATTAAGGGGAGACTGTACCCAAAATTTGCCCAAAATGTTATTTTATGTCTAAAAAAGTATTTTTACTTAGCCATCTTCTTTGCACATTCAATTATCATCTTGTAGAGGACACCTGTCTGAGCAATCTGAACTACACTTATATGTGTCACACATGTATAATTTGAATAATCATATTTTAATTATCAATATCATGTTTCGTAATTAATATTTATCTTTAATGCTTCATAAATCAGTTGTTATAAATGGTAATGAAATGGCTGTAGTTCAACTTGTAGAGTCATGCATAATGAAGCTTTCCTCCAAATTTCAGAGCAATAGGACTATTAAAATACAAAATTGCTTTGTTTTCCTTTGTTTTATGACCTGTGACCTTGACAGTGACCTCGAGATACAAAATGACTATTGAAATCGTCTTTTGGTCACTTCAAAAACCTTTCTGCCAAGCTTAAACAGAAACAAAGGCCAAACAATGAAATTTTCAAAAAAAGGTACAGTCTCCCCTTAACTTGATTATCGTTAATTAATTATCTTGATGGATCATTCTTTATACATAATCATATACAAGTCTTGTATCCCGTAGATAAAACATTACAAAATATACAATAATACAACTTTTATTATTGTCTATTATTTTGTCTACCGTTATTCAATATGTTAAGAAAATGTTTATAAATCATACACATTTATGAAAATATACCAAAATAGTTTCAAAAATTGTTTTTGCTGATCTCTCTATTGAATAATTATTTTTACCAAACCTCACATTCACATATTTTGATTTTTAAAATAGTGTAATATATAATTTTGACCCTAAATGAACTTGGTTGCAAGTTAGACCATTCCACTAAATATATGATGTTGACATGAACTTGTGTTAGGCAAAGTACACACTTCAGTACTAAGAAAGATTAAGATTCCAATTATCACAGAGGTGTGAAACACCCTGTCCAACTCAGGCCCTTTGTCATGGTCTGATCCTGTTGTCTAATAGTACCTGCATAAATCTATATCTCTTCCTGTTTAGCCAAAAGCCTGATTTATGTACACGACTTGTAAGAAACCCTCTTATTGTATGCTCTTGTATTATATAGATTAAACTTGACTCTGTTCCCCATATTCCCCTATATAAGTTAAATATTATTCTAATATTGAGACTTCTCCCCTGTCCCTCCTCGAGGTGACATCTCCAGCTTTTATGCTGCTCTGGCCATACTCTATGTATTGGAACCAGCAGAGTAGCCAGTTATATATTTGATATACTTTACTACTTGATCAGCCAGTTATTCTACTTTGTTATATTTCTCCATCGTCTTCATACTTCGTATATGTGAGCGACTGGTTAATAAATCATATCGAACTGTAATTATACTGGACTACTACGAGTCTTCATTATCTCTTCTTCTAAGTTAACACTCCCACCAAAGCCACGCTTACCTCGTAAACCCTGAGTGTTACACTGGTAGCAGCGGTTAAAACGGAGCCATCGATGCCGCTCGTTAGATTCATCTTCGATTGTCTGCAAATGTATCAACCTTCCATTTCGTTGATGCCATGTGGAAAATGATTTTTAACTTCAAATCAACGCTTTCCTGATTTTCTTTCTGCGATCATTGGTCCTCACCACCATCTGGTGTTGACCTGCTTCTACAAGGAACTCTATTTTTGTGATTCTGGCAATTAGTGATGACATGCTCTTGCCACACAAGTTCGCGGATATACGATTTCGGTGATGACATCGGCTCAGCTGTATGCCTGATTTTACCAATCAGACTGACAGTGGCTTGCTTTTCTTCCTCTGGCGATCTCGCCTGACCGGAGTTCATCGTCTTCACCTTGCCGTTTTCGTGTTGCCTGATGTCATAAACCTAATCTCCATTCTCCTGTTCGTGCCTACCTTCCTATACTTCGCCTGTCTTCGCCTGTCATCGCTCATTATTCCCGTATTCTTTGCCTGTTCTTCGGTTGCCTCTTCACTGGATCGCGGAGCTCTCTCCAGCTGGTCGGAAAGGGTCCTCTTCAACTTTGGATAAGTCCGTTTCATATATTTACCAATTTCTCTAACAGACATTTTATGGACTATGAACTTTAATTTACATACTTTTTTTAAATTGTGAATTCTCATTAACTATTCAGTGCTACGTTTTACTTCAATACACTATATTCCTCATTTTTTTCCGTTGAACTTAAGTTTACATAGTTGTTTTCATGATTTAGTTTGTGATCTTTATAGTAGTTGAGTGTAATTAGTTGCGTTTAGTTAGATGGTTATTTTGTTGTTTCTGTATGGGCATTTTAAATATTTAGTTTAGTTATTTGGTGTTCTATTATTATTGTTCTATTTGTCATTATGTCCGGTTATGACGATTATCAACATTCCCGTAGTCATTCACGATCACATTCTAACGCTAACTATCCCGAGTCTCGAGATCGTCGATATCGTAATGATCATTCACCAAGACGTTCTCGATCCCGTTCCCCCGATAGGCGCTATCATGAATATGATTCCCGCCATTCCAGCACCCGTTCATCAAGCCCTCTAGCTTCACAGTATTCTTCTCGTCATGGATATCCTTCATCTCGTACTCATCCTAACCACCATGATCATCAGTCAAGTCCTAACCATGATGACGATTACTCGAGATCGCATCACGATTACCGTGATCGCTCATTTCTCCCTCATTCGTCTTCCACTTCACGTCAATTTCATGCTGATGTGATGCAGTCTGCATCATGCCAAACTGATCATACCCCCATCACGATATCTCGTGCTGTTTCACCTCTTAACTTCCCATCGCCTCCTCTTTCTCCTTCTCCTTCGACATCATCATCATCTACATCTTCCGAGTATCTGCCTCCGCATTCCTCTCAATCAACTCCTATTCCTGATACCGAAAGTCTATGTCGAGCATTGTCTAGACATGGATATCGTCTCCATCAAGCCCAGCATTGTGATCCTATCCTTAGAAAAGTCACATCATGGGTTCGATCTGGTCACTTTCCTGCTAGATCATCCATTCCATCTTACGAAGAATGTCTTCGTAAGTTCCATAAGCAGCAAGACAGACTTGTTATCCGTGATGGTCTTCTTTGTCGTCGACATCGATTTCCATCTGGAAAACTTGTTGACCAAGTTGTTATTCCTCATTCCCTAGTGTCTTACATCACACTTTTGTTGCACTCCCCTTCATCTGACCCCGCACAGATCCTCCATCATGCACAACATCTGTGTTACTGGCATGACATGAAACAAGATATCACAGGAAATCTTGATCTTTGTCAGCAGTGTGTTTCATTCTCCTCTTTCCCTCCAAACGTGACCCCTCTATCCTCTCATCGACAAGATGTTCCCCTCTCAGAGAAAGAGCCGTCTCTTTCTCATATTGAGTCAAACTTTGTTCATCCGCCCAATCAGTCCTCCATGATTACACCCTCTCCATCTGAAGTTCTTACCAACATTTCAACCAATGGTGAGAAAAGTGCGTCTTCACTTGCATCTTCCCGCATCATTCCATCTGGACATGATTCCGATCTGGAAGACCGAACAACCCCACTTCTCATCACTATTCCCTATCCCCCATCTACCCCTACATCTGAACCCTTTTCATTTGTAACCTGGACTCCTCCTACTCCACCCTTACCGCGTGACCCTAATGTGCCACGCCCTGAATCTCTTTCACTCTCTCGACCGCCTCCAAGGTCTCCTAAGACTGTACCCCGTTCCCCCGACACTCATTCCCGTGATCATGATCCCTATGTAACACGCAGTGGCCGTGTAGTGACTCCCCCAAAGCATTTTTGCTATTCAAATTTTGTTGGATAAATGTCCTACCTTAGAATTAGGTTTGTATAATCTGTGAATTCGTGATTTGTGTTAGTTAGTATTTGTGTACATTATAAGTTAATTTCTTTGAAAAAAATGTTAATAAGTCGTCATCAAACCAAGGCGCTCCCTGATAAGTGTTCATTAATATTTGGTATTTTTTATCTTGCCCTTTGTATTTTGTTGTTATGGTATGCAACTAGAAATTAATAGTTTGTTAGTTCTTTGTTTAAAAGTTATAATTTAAATTTTGTTTAAGGAAACACTTGTATTATTGTTTTAATAGATGCTGTACTTTCGGTTCAATTCACCCGGAACATTTACATTGCATGATTTCTCACGTAAATTGTCATATTTCAGTGTTGTTATTCTCTACCATGCAAATAGTGTTGAAATTAGTGATTATCCACGGATATATGTTTTATTTGAAAAACAAATTTTATTATAGTTATACCTCCTCTTCCTTAATTGTTTTAGGCATTTATGTAAATGTTATTGTAGTTCATTTTTACGGACCTCTTTTAATTGTAAGTTTTTATTCAAATTTCTTTAGATATTGGTACAAATATTATTTTCTTTTAAAATTAATTGTTTGATTTATGGCCTAGTATATTACACAAAACACACTTTATGATTCTTTACTATTTAATTATTTTAGTTATTGTTAAAAAAAAAGAAAAGAAAAAAAAATACAGACACATTGCTTTTGTATTAATATATCTTCTCATTAGTCTGAATTACAGCATCGAAATTTAAGTTTTGATTTAAAGATTTAATATCGCTGACCCTATTATTGTAGCATAGGTTATGAATTTTTATGTTATGATTTTGTTAATGTTCATGAAATTTCCCTTACCATGTACATTGTGTTATTTAATGGAATGGTTATGTGTTTTTTATAATGATGAAACGAGGACGTTTCTTTTTGAAAGGTAAATCTAGTGTAATATATAATTTTGACCCTAAATGAACTTGGTTGCAAGTTAGACCATTCCACTAAATATATGATGTTGACATGAACTTGTGTTAGGCAAAGTACACACTTCAGTACTAAGAAAGATTAAGATTCCAATTATCACAGAGGTGTGAAACACCCTGTCCAACTCAGGCCCTTTGTCATGGTCTGATCCTGTTGTCTAATAGTACCTGCATAAATCTATATCTCTTCCTGTTTAGCCAAAAGCCTGATTTATGTACACGACTTCTAAGAAACCCTCTTATTGTATGCTCTTGTATTATATAGATTAAACTTGACTCTGTTCCCCATATTCCCCTATATAAGTTAAATATTATTCTAATATTGAGACTTCTCCCCTGTCCCTCCTCGAGGTGACATCTCCAGCTTTTATGCTGCTCTGGCCATACTCTATGTATTGGAACCAGCAGAGTAGCCAGTTATATATTTGATATACTTTACTACTTGATCAGCCAGTTATTCTACTTTGTTATATTTCTCCATCGTCTTCATACTTCGTATATGTGAGCGACTGGTTAATAAATCATATCGAACTGTAATTATACTGGACTACTACGAGTCTTCATTATCTCTTCTTCTAAGTTAACACTCCCACCAAAGCCACGCTTACCTCGTAAACCCTGAGTGTTACAATAGTTTAAACTTGAGGTGTCTGGAGGGCACCCTCTTGTTGTAACAGCTGCTTTTTAAATAATAAAAAAGCCTTGTAACTTAGCAGATAGTTTCTCTACCTTTCAAGCATCATTGAATTATAACTGTTATTTTTAAACACGTTTTAGTTTATAAGAATGCTTGACAGAACTGTACTATCCGTTTAATTGTGATTGTGAAACAAAACAATTAAAAACAAATGATAAACTGCAGTAAAGCCGCAGTAATAACATTACTTTTGTAAATTTTGAAATAAGTTGACTTCAATTTGTGCACATGAAGTCAACCATTATGGTTACCTCCTCGTATTTTTACACATGATACATTACCTCGATAGAAATGTTAAAATGTTGTTAGCAGGTTAGAAGAAGAAGACCAATTCTTTCTGATCATGAGGAGTTTTGTATGTGCTTTTTTTTAATTTTTAACTCAACTTGTATAATTAAAAAAATGTTGGGTACTTTCAAATGTCTAATTTAATCAGATCATATCGCGGCCATATTCGGGCCGCGAAAGGCACCTCAAAGTCGGGCAAGTCCATGTCATATTCGGGCAAAATACGGACAAACTTAACGGTCATATTCGGGCAAAGTCATGTCATTTTAAGCCATAATGTCATTTTTGTGAGGTAATGAATGATTGGTTCAGAAAAAGCTGAAATATCAATAAATATATCCGATCGGATGTGGGATCCCACATTTATGCAATGATTAAAGAAAACAAATATTAAATGCTTACACTTTTGTTAAAATTTACCAAAGAGGTTTTTTTAACATCACATGCAGAATGTGTTTTAAATTAAATATGGTTGAAACCAATGCTTTTTTATAGAGCGCCTCCTTGTGTTTTTACGGCTCTTAGACGTTAGTGATTTTGTATACCTTTTGAGCATGGTGGAGTTATAACTATTAGTTTGTAATGCTATGATGCAGTTTTTGGTTACTAAAATTCAGTCTACTATCCCTGTGCCGATGAAAGTTGACATTAGGGGGAAAATACACGGTGGCTTAGGACGAAGTCGCCCCCCAAAATGCCAAAAGGAGCCCCCCCCCCCCCAAAAAAAAAAAATCATGAAGGAGCCTCTATAAATTTGCATAGAGTTCAATGAAAAACAAATTTTAGAGTATTATTTCCATTCAGGCAAGTTTGAAACAAACTATAGTAGCCCAGGGCCCCAACAAATTAGTTTAATATTTTCTTGGCCTATGTACCTCGTATTTGTTTTTTCTGTTTGTTTGTTTTTTTGTTTTGTTTTGTTTTGTTTTTACAGTACATCCATTGAGTCGCGCCAGGTTTAAATTATTGGTTCTATATACCAGTGTTTATCAATTGTTTCTGATGTCCCCAAAAACATCATACTTTCGGAGCATAATTATTATGAGTATCACTGGCGTACTGGTGGGGGGCCGGGGGGGGGGGGGGGGGGCTTGGGGGGACTCTTGCCCCCCCCCCCCCCCCCCCCAGATAAAATTTCAATCATGGTTTATATCTAATTCGATACCAGTGATTGAAAAAAGAATATTTCTTTAGTCAAGATAACTCAGATTTTATTTCATGTCAAGTCAAATTTCCTTCCAAGTATACACCGGGGCCCCGTTGCAGAAAGAGATACAATCAATTGTAAGTTACGATTGATCGTACGTCAGAAAATGTACGCGTTTCAACCAATCAGATTTGCGCATCTAGAACACGTGATGTGACTTACGATCAATTGCAACTTACAATCGATTGTATCTCTTTCTGCAACGGGGCCCCGATACAATGTTCATGTTGTTGTATCATAAATAATTTGGCTTTTGATGCACTGTTCGAACTGTATATGTCACTTTGCGAATATTATTTTGGGGGTGCATATTTGTTTTTCTTCATGAAACAAATATAACCTCTTTTTCGGTCGGTAGAATCATGACGCACTTACCCACAGTATAGTACAAGTCGTCAAGTCAGAATTTCCTTTTTTTTTTTTTTTTTTTTTTGTATATAAGGTGCAAGTGTGAACAATAGCCCACCAGAGTGTTATTGTGACTCTAGAGGGCCAATCAAATGGTCCACTGCATCAAACTCAAAAAATAAAATTAAACAAACAAAATATATATTAATACTAAAAAACTACTTTGACAAGAGGTGAACATGCGCACGGCCTTTAAAGGATTGAAGACCAGTGGTTGTTATGTTGCCAACAATATGATCTGGAAGAGAGTTCCATGTTCGAACAGCCGAGTGAATAAAACTTCTATCCAGAGTGTATGTTCGAGCATCAGGAGTGGTGAGTGCGTGGTCTGGCAGTGATGTGCTGTACCTAGTCACACGCCGTCTATCCAGAGGAGGAGGAAGCATATCAGCCAGGTCTTGTGGGCAGTTGCTAGTATGCATTTTGTAGAGTGTTGACACTGCAGCAATCTGTCGTCGGTGAGACAGGCTAGGGATGGAGAATAGGTTGCGTGCAGTGGTCTCATCAATTCCTATTATTTTGAGAGCTTTCTTCTGGATGTTGTCAAGTTGGGTGAGAGTGGTTGGTGGGGCGTTAGTCCAGCATAGGCAGGCATACTCCATAATGCTCCTGACTTGTGACTTGTAGACAGTAGATCTGCCTGTAGTGTCGAGCTTGCCGGCAACTCTCCTCAGAGCTCCTAGTTTCTGTCCAGCTCTGGTGGCGATAGCTGAGATGTGTTTGGACCATGAGAGCTTGCAGTCAAACGTGACTCCTAGAATATCAAGTTGGTCATTTGAGTCTAGCTGACAGTCCCCGAGATAGATGTTCGGTTTTGATGGAGTTCGTTTTTTTGATATCATCATTGTCTTGCACTTTGCTGGCTCAAATGTGACCTTCCATTTGTCAGCCCATGCTTTCATCTTGGCAAGATCCTTGTTTAGACTGGCAGCAACAGCGTTGATGTCCTTAGGTGAGTGGATGGGAGCAAACAGTGTTGAGTCATCTGCATATAGGTAGAGTTCGTTCTCGCACATGTCAACAATATCGTCAATGTAGATGGAGAATAGCAGAGGCCCAAGAATGGATCCCTGGGGAACAGAGGCGTTGATTGGCGACGCTTCCGAAGTCTGGCCCGACATGACGACTCTGATTGATCTCCCTGAAAGATAACTGTGTAGCCATGTCAGCAGTTTTCCGCAGACACCCTTTGACCGAAGTTTGGCTAGCAGGCCGTTGTGCCACACCTTGTCAAAGGCTCCCTTGATATCCAGCGCTATGACACACACCTCCTCTCCTTTGTCCAGGGCGTTGTTCCACTTCTGAGACAGTATGGTGAGAAGATCTGCAGTGCTGTGGCCTGGTCTGAAACCAAACTGTCTGTTTGAGATAAGGTCATTCTGGAACATGTATCTTTGTAGCTGCAAGTTTACTGCTGCTTCCATGAGCTTGCTAATGATGCTGAGTAGGGAAATGGGACGATAGTTGGACGGGTCTGCCTTTGAGTCCCTCTTGTGTATTGGTGTCACTGTGGCTGTCTTCCATAGACCTGGGAAAACACCTTGCGAAAAGCAGAGATGGAATAAGCGACTAAGTGGGCTGGCAAGCTCTGCGCTGCACTCTTTAAGAACTCTTGCAGGGATTTGGTCTGGGCCAGTTGCTTTGTCGGGTGCAAGCTGCTTCAACAGTCTATTGATGATCTTCGGCTTGAAGATGACATTGTGGAAGGTGGTTGCTATGACTTCGTCTAGGTGTGGGGCGGAGGTTTCAGCATCTCGCAGGTGGCATTTCTCAGCAAATGCCTTGCAGAAGACTTCAGCTTTCTCTCCAGCTGTAATATGAGCTGCATTATCGTTAACGATGACGGGAATGTCGCAATAAGCTGCCCTCCCAGCAAGAGTGTTGACTACCCTCCACCACTTTTTACTGCTAAGATTGTTATTAGTTAGATCTTCTTTGAGTTTCGTGTCGTAGTTCCTCTTGGCCTCTTTTTCCGCCGTGTTATACGATTTCCTAGCTTCAGAAAAAGTGTCCTTCATAGAGGCTGTGTCATTCTTTTTGAGTTTCCGAAAGATCCTGCGTTTCTTTCTTGCAGCCCTTCTGCATTTGTCATTGAACCATGCTTTGTCGCCAGTCTTTTTTGTTACAGATTTGCTAGGGATGTAAATATCCATGGCATCAGTTATGATCTCTGTGATCCTGTTGCTTGCCCTCTCTGGGTTGTTCTCCTTGAATGCTTGCGACCAGTCTGTGGAGGCAAAGTGGCCTCTCATTTCCCAGTAGTTGGCGCGGTCATATTGCCATACCTTCCTAGTATAAGGCTTGTCTCTGAACGTAGGGACGTCTGGCTTTGCTAGTACAGGGTTATGATCAGAAGTGCCCACAGGAGCCAGAGTGGTAGATGAAGCAGGAAGATCGGTCAGGACAAGGTCCAGGATTTGATCCCCTCTTGTTGGTTCTTTTACAAGCTGATCTAATCCAACGGCTTAGTCGTTTGTAATGTTGTATTCCTTTCAAGGTATGCACCAGATTACACAGTTTCAAGTCCAAAAACGCAAAAGCTCCCTACCGTAGGAGGGGGGACACCCCCCTCCCACACCCTCCCCCGCTCAGTCGCTTCGCTCCCTCGCAATATCCGGTGGTCATGCGGATTTGGTTTAGCCCCCAAAAAAGTTTGCGCTCATTACGCCACTGATGAGTATACTTATATATTTAGGGATCTATACTACTACTAGTAACATTGTCCGAAACCTCAAAACTATACTTGGAACTCTAGCGGTTCTCTCATACCTTGTTGTTTTCGTATTAAAGGGATAGTTGAGTTTTGGTAAAGAGAGTACAGTTTTGGTCAAACTGAATTTTAGTAACCAAAACCTGCACCATTACATTACAAACTAACAGTTATAACTCCACCATGCTCGAAAGGAATACAACATTACAAACGACTAAGTAAAAAGCATGTTATCATTCAAAAAAGAGCCGTTAAAACTCAAGAGGGCGCTCTCTAAAAACTCATTGGTTTCAACCATTTTAAATAAAATGTTGTGCATGTGATGTTTTGTTGAAATAGTGATTAGATAGAGAGATAATCAACAACTATTTAAAAACCTCTTTTGTAAATTTTTGAAAAGAGGAAGCATTTTTAAAATTTTGTTAACGGCTGGTTCAACATTATTGAATAATTGTGGGGCCCCACACTTATTACAAATGGTTATGTTTATGGATATTTCAGCCATTTCTGAACCGATTTTGATCAAATAAAGTTTATTCTGTCATTAAAATTGTATGCTCTTTCAAAACTCAACTATCCCTTTAACAATAGAAGCATGGGACAGGTTTCGGTTTTTCAAATTTCCCTTTCTTTAAAAAGATATTTATATTCATAACCGTGTACATATAGTCGGTGCAATAAGTTAGTGAATATCACTTTGCATTTTCGCTCATTACTCGGCCATATAACATCCATTTTCACATATTACTTAGTGGACATATCAGATCAAACAATACACATTGTATCAACTATTCATCACTTTTTGCACATGTCAACAAAGTTACTAGATCCCTTTAATGTGTTATTATGTTGCAGATCCTGTTCAGGATACTTTCCAAGGAAGAACAACGGTTATCCTGCAGCAGTTCTGCCGTATTTTATTATGCCATCCTTTTTTATTATTTATTATGTCGACTAGCTGTACTTGTTTTTGTATATGTATACAGGGCACACCTGCATAAAGCAGTTTTTCAACTGAGGTTGCCTATACCCTGTATCTTTATTTAAAGAAGACATGAATAGATGAATAAATAAAATAAAATCCAACGTTTCACCCCACTAGAATATTGTTGTCTTTTCTTACCGTTTATACGTGATGTCGGAAATAAAAAACCCGGGGGGGGGGGGTCACTCTGTCCTCATTGAAAGGGGGGTATCATGCGTGACCAAGAAAACGAGTAATTAGGGTGGTTTTTTACGATCAGGCGAGATACTCGAGTATCTCGTTTAGGGTCTCAAAATCACCCCAAATCAGGAAAAAGGGTATCTTTTTTAGGCTGATGAATTACTCGTTTAGGGTCTCAAAAAGATGAATTACTCGTTTAGGGTCTCAAAAATAGTTATAACTTGCTTTTAATAGGGGTTTACAAAAAAAAGATTACTTGCTTAGGGTATCGAATATAGTTATAACCTGCTTAGAGGTTTACAAAAAATTGATTACTTGCTAGGTATCAAAAAACTTGCTTAGGGGTTTACAAAAATTGATTACTTGCTTAGGGTATCAAATTACCGATAATCATACTTACTTAGGGTGTATTTTTTGCACCACGCAAATACTTGTTTAGGGTGCTTTTGGCAAGTCCTTGGTCACGCATGATACCCCCTTTCTATGAGGACAGACCCCCCCCCCCCCCCCCCCCCCGGGATAAAAACAAAGAAACATTCTCAGCCGACGTTTCCAATGAAGAATAACACTCAAACTCTCTCCTTAAAATATTTATAATAATAATACCAACCTCGTTTCAGTTCTTACTGTCTTAAAAGAACTAATATTTTGCGGAAGAACACTTAGAACCCCCTTAGTTTAGTAAACTGTATTTTAGGAGTATTGAATAATTTAATTATGTAATATGTAATATTGTATAAAGTTAATTAGTCCAGTGACCAGATGCAACCAAATAGGTATAATAATTTGTTGTTGTGTAGGCATGCAAGTGATCATGCCTACAAGTAAATGTTTTTGAATGTTTGTAATTGTTGAAATCTGACTTATTTTAGTAATTAAACATTTTAATACCACATTTAATTATTAGTTTTGAAATATTATAAATTTCACTTATGTCTAGAATGAAATCAATAGAGGGTATAACTATTCATAAAATGTATACTATGATAATTAAAATGTGTATGCCACCATGTTCTACACTGCATTTAAGGAGTTTGTAAGAATTGAATGACATAATATATGACGTTCATTAGTTTAGTCAACTGCATTTTAGGAGTATGGAAGAATTTAATTACTTAATGGTATATGAAAATTAGTTGTTGCGTAGGCATGCAAGTAATCATGCCTACAAGTAAAATGTTTTGAAATGTTTATGGAACTTGTTATAATTGTTAAAGGGGACCACCAGGCAAAGAACAACACATAGTTGTATGATTTGGTATCGTTTTGTGATATCAAATAGATACCCAACATTTTGCAAAGGGTTGTGTAATTCATAAACAAAAGCAATTAATTACCACCCCTTACGGAACCACTATTATTTCCTGGTTCCGTATACGGGCCAAACATTTGCGAGTGCGCCAATGCTATTCACGCGTACGTTTGGAGACAATAGAATCCCGGACGATTCGTTCGCTCTGGACAAATTAGTCTTCGTAATTCAGACCCATGAACACATGCTTTAGAATGGTGATGCGTTTTCCAATTACATTTTTTTTCTTTCTGGAAACATATTTGTGTGAACTTGTTGATGGAATGGACTACTAAATGTGTTACCTTTCATTTATAAGAATATTATTTTGGGGCGATGGTACCCTTTAAGATGTACATAATTGTTATTGTTGCCTTCTCTTGCCATGGAAGACACATTTCTTTACAGCATTTGTATGTTTGAAGACCAAATCAAATATATCTATCTATCTATCTAGACCTTTCCTCATCGTTCCACTATCTATTTCAAAAGTTATTTCCAGATTCATGTACATCATGTATTTATCACCAGCAATATCATGGAAGTCACCGAAATCACATAACAATATCTCACGCTGACCCCATTGTGGGTATTAAGACACTTACAGCGTGTTCACACACAAACATTTTCATCCCTTGATCATGACTAAAGAATCATGACTAACGATACGATGTATCGTAAACCAAACTACCTCTTACGTTCACACACAAAGCCAAGATTCCACAACAGCTGGTTTCCAGGTGCACCGAACATCGTATAAGTGCGCAGTTTGCTACTGCGCAGTATGTTGTCCTGTTCGCGCGAACGTTCAAGTTAAGCCACGCCCAGTTAGTTACGAGTCGTATAGCTAATCATGATTAAGCGAGCGATGGTTGTTCACACACGAAAAGAGCGTGATTCTATAGTCAGCTCTCGTACGAAACGACGATAAAACCCGTGTTTCGTTAGTCATGACTAACGATACGTCGTTTCGTTAATCAGCGTTCAGACACACGAATTTCATCGTATTGCTAATCAGCAGCTGATTCTATAGTCAGCTGCTGATTCTTTAGTCATGATTAAAGGCATGTAAAGTGTCTAACTCCACGAAAAAAAACTTGGAGCTTCCTCGTTTCTCTTCTGCCGTGTTGCTTAGCTTATGGTAAGAGAAGAATAAAATAGGGTTAGATTTTTTCAAATGTCCCTTTAGTATGAAGATAATTATCATTGAAAATCATTATTTGAAAAGCGTTGCCAACGCTTTTCAAAAAAAGTACAATTGTCCTAGCTGAATACGTCCGGCCAGCGAGCTAGCGTGGGAAACATTCCGCCCGATTGAACTTTGAGCCGAGTGAGCGCAAATTCCATTAATTCTTCACCGTCTGTAAACATGCACGGGTGCGGATATCGTCAACGGATGAATATTACTGCTACAAATGTACGATAGGCCATCAGTATTGGGTGATAAAATATGAACTCAATATTCGCTTTTTTCACTAGGTAAACAGTGTTCGTTTTCTTTCAAACTTTCACAAATCTTTCAATTGTATTTTACAATGATATTGATGTAGGATTGAAGTCTCAAAAGTCTCTTTCGGCAGAATTTTACACTTTACAGGCATGCCTTTAAGGGATGAAATTTTTGTGTGTGAACACGGGGTTACATTGCGAACACGCAGGAAAAATATCAATTCGATAAAAATGTATGGTAAAATTGAATGATTGCATAACTTTGGTTCAGGATAATATCAATGTTCAATGTTCAATGTTCAATTTTATTTCATTTTCAACAAGAAGGTACATATATTTACAATGAATAATTCACAACAACATTTGTGAAAGTATAAACAATAAATTATAAACATTGGCAATCAAAATGTATGTTGATATAATAATTGATTAAAATATAATGAATTAAGATACTACGAAATTTTTAGATTTTTAAACAAGGTACAATTCAATTTTGACATTTAGAAATAATCATATTATAAAAGCGGAAACAGAAAGTAAACGAATGTTGCTGTATGTTTAAATTTCAAGTGAAAATGGAGGGATCCACTAAAAAGCATGGCTTGTAGAATGTGGAATCCCTCAAAAATTAATGTTTTACAAAGTAATGAAAGTATCAAATACGGAAAAAATACGAAAAATCAAATAGGGAAAAATTGTGAATAATAGAAAGAAAAAAAAACAAACAAACAAGATAGCAAATATTATACAGTGTAGTATTACAAAAAAATGTAATTATTACAAAACTGTTTGATAAGAATTCAAAATAGTGTTGTGCCTACGGAGACTACTGAAGAGAACATGAATGTATGAACAAATAAGACGCAGTGTGGAAGCATACATGAACAAGAAGATGCTGTACAAAAGATAATGAAAATATAGAAAATATGAATGGATTGAGAAGGTATGGAATGAGAAGGTATGGACCTGCAAGACTAAAAGAAAATGTATAAAATAAAATAAAAACAAAAATTTCATACAAATTAAGAGAATAAGAAATATTATTTCATTAAAATAGCGGCGCAATTTCCAGAATAAGCAACAATAATAATAATGAAAGGTTTTTTACGATGACCCTTTTTCATTACCAAACAATTAAGTTAACTAGTACCATAACGTTGTAATAAATATAATTTAAGTTTTCTTTTGAAAGAATTAAGTGAAGGTACATTTTTCATACCTATATCAAGAGTGTTCCAAAATTTAGGACCATCATAAATAAACGTATTCTGAGCTAATAAAGTTCTTAAAAGGGGTAAATGAAATTCATTTGACTGTCTAGTTGGGTAATTATGAACCGATTGATTTTAAAAAAACATAAAATCAAAAGCTGAAGGTAATGAATTATTATCATATTTATACATAAATTGACCTAATTGGTATAAGTACAAGTCATTAATTTTTAATAATTTATTATTAAAAAAATAAAGGGTCTGTATGGGAGCGTGCAGTGGAATCACAAATAAGGGCCTTTTTTGTAACAATAATAGCCTATCTAAAAACGATTGATGCGTGTCCCCCCAAGCAAGGAGGCCATAGTTTAAGTACGGCAATATTAAAGATGAGTATAACATAAACAAAGAATTCATTGGGAGACAAGTTTTTAACCGTTTTATAACTCCAATATTACGCGAAATAGTTTTACAAATGCTATCAATGTGACATTTCCATGAAAGTTTATTATCAACAATTACTCCCAAAAATTTAATAGAAGGCACATTTTCCAATACATTATTTATCAAAAACAATATTTGAGGGCAAAGAATCTATTGATTTACTAAAAAGCATAAATTTAGTTTTCTGAAAATTTAAAGATAATTTATTAGCTCTTATCCACTGGGAAATCTTAAATAACTCAATATTAATCGTTTCTACTAGAATATGTGGATTTCTGTGAGAAAAAAATAAATTAGTGTCATCAGCAAATAGTATGAATGACAATATATCGGAAGATTTACAAAAATCATTTATATAAATAATAAATAAAAGTGGACCCAATAAGCTTCCTTGGGGAACGCCGCAAGTGACATAACGAAATTCGGAATTAACATCATTTAAAGAAACATACTGCTTTCTATTAGAAAGATAGCTCCGGAACCACTCCAAGGCCTTCCCACGTATACCATAATGAGAAAGTTTATAGAGTAAAATATTGTGGTTAATCGTGTCGAAGGCCTTGGAGAAGTCAAGGAAAATTCCTACTGTGTGTAATGATTTATCAATAGCATGTGCCACCTTATCTACAAAAGACAATAAAGCACGAATTGTGCTATGTTTTTCCCTGAATCCAAATTGAAAGTTAGAAAAAATATCATTATTCTTAAAAAAAGAAATAGTACGAGTATATATAATTTTTTCTAAAACTTTAGAAAGTGTGGACAACAAAGAAATTGGACGATAATTACTAACATCTAGTTTGTCTCCTTTCTTAAAGAGGGGGACGACCTTAGCAATTTTCATTATATCCGGGACTTGACCATTTAATAAAGATAAATTAAAAATATGAACGAGAGGATCAACTATAGAAACAATAATACCTTTTAATAAAAAGTTATTTACACCATCGTAGCCTGAACTTTTCTTATTATCTAAATTAGAGACTATATCCAAATCTCATTTTTATGAATAGGTACAAAAAAAATCGAATCAGGATTGGGAGTACTTAAAAAATCAACAAAATGTTTATCTGAAGCAGGAATATTTTGAGCAAGATTTTCTCCAATTGAAGAAAAGTATATATTAAAAATATTACTTATATTACCAGGATCATCAACCATCACATTATCCTGTCGAATTCTAGTTATATTTGATTTATTTTTATTTAAATTCATTGCTTGTTTAATAATCTTCCAAGTTGTTTGCATGTCATTTTTAGATAATTCTAATCGATTAACAAAATACCTTCTTTTTTCCAAACGTATGAGTTTAATAAGTATATTTTTATAAGAAGTATATTTTAATTTAAGTTTATCAGTACCCTTTAGTTTATATTTATAATACAAGTTATTTTTTCTATTTATCGATCGTAATAAAGATTTAGAGATCCATGGGAGTCTTGGAGACGTTTTATAATTACAAGATTTATCTCTTTGTTGTGGGATATCAATATCTAATTGACAATTAAAAATATTTAAAAATATATCGTAAGATGAATTTACATCATCATTATCGTACACAGCAGACCAATCAGTATTATCCAGACTAGCGCCAAGACGTGCTACATTATCATGCGTTACTTTACGAATTAAACGCGGAGGGCCACCAATTTTTACCACTGGAGCTACATTATATTGGGTTAAAATGGGATAATGGTCAGTAATATCAGAAAGAACAATATACGAATTCGGGTGAGGTATAACATTACTAAAAATATTATCAATAAGGGTGGCAGAAGAATCTGCAACACGAGTGGGTTTAGAAACAAGAGGGAGAAAAGAGGCCGACAAGAATATTTCAAGAAATTCATGTGACACATTATTATCAGCATGTTTCAATAAATTTATATTATAATCTCCCATTAAAAAGCAATCTTTATTCTCAAAAAGGGGGTTCTTAATTAAGTCAGTTACATAATACGTCAGTTACATAATACGTCAGTTACATAATACGTCAGTTACATAATACATATCAGAACTTTATGTATGTCTTCTTCTTTTCTTTAGAGTGGACGGATCTGTGGTATATAAAATTAATTTATTGAATAAAGCTATAACATTCTCATCACATGTATTTTACTGAACATGTATACTTAACAAAATTTAAACTAATACAAAATATGCTCACACTTTATTACACTTATTAAAGGAATAGTACAGTTTTGGTCAAACTACATTTTAGTAACCAAAACCGGCACCATAACATTGCAAACTATAGATACAAACTAATAGTTATAACTCCACAATGCTTGAAACGTATACCAAAAATACAAACAACTAAGTAAAAGGCATGTTATTACAATTACAAAAAAGAGCCGTTAGTTAAAACTCTAGGGGGCGCTTTCTCAAAACTAATTTGTTTCAACCATTTTAAATAACTAATCGTGCATTGTGATGTTTTGTTAAAATAATGATGATAATAATAATAATATCCATTTTTATATAGCGCTTTATCAAAGGAGTCCCAAAGCGCTTGGAGCATTATTAACTTGGCTTATAGCCGAGCTGCCATGATGGGGCGCTCTTGCAAGCATTTCAAGGAATACATTCCTGCCAACAACAACTATTTAAGGAGGTTCCCCAGTTAAAGTGAAGTCCATGTCAGTTTCTTCAAACTTTCCATACCGTAACTTTGACCCATCCGAAGCCCAAATATGCAAATAAAACCATAGGTTCGTGTGCTTGTTTTTCTTCTACGGGACTCTGAAGAATATGGCAATCTGACGTCCAGTATAGAATGATAGCGTTACAGGATCAAGGCCATGATAGGCAACAAAATGTCCAATAGCAAACTTAAATCCCCATAATTCTTTCAAAATCCACGTAATTTTCTCCAAACTTGGGAGAATTGTATAGAAAGGTATCCAAAACGAGGAAAAAAAATTAAAGTTGGGGGTGTATGCTCTCAATCTTGCTAGCAGCGCCCTCACGCGGCAGAAAACACCAATATCCTAAAAATCCTTCTCAGGGACGTTTTCTGTTAGGGGTGGGATAATGGGCAAGGTTCATAAAACTTATGCTGTACATTCAAAACCCATGTCACTTTTACAAAACTTGCCAAAATTATAGAGAAAGGGTTACTGAATACAGAAAAACTATAAAAATGGGGGGTTCGTGTGCTCGTTTTTGTGCTAGCAGCGCCCCCATGCGGCAGAAAACATCGGAAGACCACAAAATCTGGTCTGGAACCTATCCATTGATGCACTAATGGGGTGGGTTCATAAAACTTATGCTGTACATTCAAAACCCATGTCACTTTTACGAAACTTGCCAAAATTATAGAGAAAGGGTTACTGAATACAGCAAAAACTATAAAAATGGGGGGTTCGTGTGCTCGTTTTTGTGCTAGCAGCGCCCCCATGCGGCACAAAACATCGTAAGACCACAAAATCTGGTCGGGAACCTATCCATTGATGCACTAATGGGGTGGGTTCATAAAACTTATGCTGTACATTCAAAACCCATGTCACTTTTACGAAACTTGCCAAAATTATAGAGAAAGGGTTACTGAATACAGCAAAAACTATAAAAATGGGGGGTTCGTGTGCTCGTTTTTGTGCTAGCAGCGCCCCCATGCGGCAAAAAACATCGTAAGACCACAAAATCTGGTCGGGAACCTATCCAGGGATGCAATGATGGGGTACATTCAAAACCCATGTCACTTTCACAAAACTTGCCAAAATTGCCGTGACAGGGTGGGGAAATATTCACAAAGGACGGTCCATGTGTTGGTGTGTTTTTTTTGTGTGTTTTACTTGCAGCGCCCCCATGTGGTATTTTGTGTGTTAAACTCCACACCGCCGGACAGGTTCTTTCGCCAAACTTGACATAATTGTGGAAAAGTGATAGGCCTACTGGAGGAAGACAAATCAGGAAAGGGGAGTTGTAACATATTAGTCTGCCCTCCCAATGAAAAAATAATTCTTGATCTATAATAGTGTTGATTGTAGATTGCATTTGTTTGTTGTTGCAGTGGTTGATATGCTGTAAACTGTCGCGATGTATACTCCGCAAAAATGAAACTGGACACTTGTTTAAGTTGAAATTTTTCATATTAATGTACGATAAAGTGTACATGATCATATATCAAATTAAAGGGAATTAAGTCCTCTACATGCAGGGTATAACTTAAAGGTGTAATCGTTCATGCATGAAATGCCATGGTCAATTAACACTTGCAAGGTCTGTTTTCAAAAATAGCAAAACAATTGAGGACCACACCATTCGACTGAAGTGATAGTAAGCGTTTCACTTAAAACAAGATGAGCGGAGCAAGTAAATTATGACACTATTCAACTTAATTGTTATGAACAAACTCTGGAAATACAAATTTGTCAATAAAACAGGGCCAGGTTATGAGAGCATTATCATACTGGTCTGTATTACAGGCGTGAAGCTTGTCTATTTCATGTGTCCCCTGCAATTTTAACCATATTTACCTAGAGAAATGTAATGTTAAAGACTGCCCAACTGTTTGACCAAGGGTGACTTCAGCTTTTGAAGATCTTTGGACTATGGTATAATTCTTGAGAAGAATTTATACCATTTTCATGCTGAAATAACGGCACAAACTGTGGTTTTGACTGATAAAGCTTTGCCATGGAATTCCCCATTTTGTTACTTTTGGATGAAAAGAACACCTATAATGTTCACAATTTGTCTTCATTTATACTTTTGATTGAGATGAAGATAGAAAAGATCACATTTGTAATGAAAAATTATCTCATGAATATAGCGTTTTACATTATGCTTATCAACATTTATACGGTTGAGTGGATGTTCCATTGTTGCTATTTTTGAAAACAGACCTTGGTGTGGTTAATTGACCGTGACAAGTCATGCATGAATGATTTCATCTAGATTTCATGCGAATATTGAAGAGGGTTATTTTATCTTTAATTTGATATACAATTTGTCCAAGAATCGGGGGCTCTTGCCACCCCCAATATCATATATGTTATCGTTTGAATATTTGGTATCATACAAGTGTCCAGTTTCTTTTTTTGCGGAGTATACTTTGCGTCCCAAAAAAGAATGAAACATAGAGAAAAAAACAGAACCCTAAAACAGGGGTAATTAACCCACTGATAGAGTTTCACAGTGTAAAAACAATTCTTGGACAAATCATGCTTAGTATCAGTGAAAATGTTTAACACGAGTCAAAAGTAAGAGAAAAAATATCTGCACAATTTGTGCCAAAATATGTTGCAATTCAATGTATGTACAGTTGTTTTCTCACACGAAACCTTGAAATGCAAATGATCGGGCAATCCTCAAATTGGAAAACATTTCGCTGACTTAACACTATTATCAAATTGGCAGTATTTGATCCCAAAAATGAAAAGGAAATGTTTCTTGTTGCATTCATAATGAAATACATCACCTTGAAAAAATATTATAACAACATAGTCAGTGTAATATTGCCAATTTGATGATAGAATAGATCTTTTGCCTCTTGGAAACAAAATATGTTTGGGCCTCTGTTGCCAATGGATTGAACCAAGATAAATGAAGGTGCGTGTGTTTGTCACAACGTATGATCAATATGAACTCAAATGCCATCTCTAGAGTCCTACATTCTTACACTGTTTTGATTAAAATTTGGTCAAGTACCCATTTACAACAATTCTTAGTGAATACAACACAGTTAACAGTCAAACATGGGTAAATGGAAATGTATTAGGCTTTTGAGATGACATGAAAAACATACTTTCTTGTCGTTTTGAACTTCCTATCTAAAAGGGAGGTAGGCAAAAAAGAAGGTAGTGGTCAAAAATTCATGCCATTATTGAATGTCATCAAATTATAACAACCTTGTTTATGATTTGAAGCAGAGGTGCGTAAACGTATTCATACGTCACAATTAGATACGCGCAAAGCCTTTCATGCGTCATCTGACCAACCTGCGCAGTTCGGATGCGCACAAACATAACTGGGGAACGTCCTTAAAAACCTCTTTTGAACATTTTTGAAAAAGTGTAAGCATTTTATATATTTGTTTAAAATTGTCGAATAAATCTGGGGGGGCCCCAGATTTATTCCGACTTATTTTATTCCGACTTATTTATTGATATTTCAGCTGTTTCTGAACCGATTTTGATCAAATTAAGTTTATTACTCATTAAAACGGGTATGCTCTTTTTTGACACTCAGTTCCTCACAAACAAATTATTTCGTGCAGCGCCTTCTATACCAAACTAAACTACCCCTTCAAAGTCGATTATTACAGTCACAATGTTCAAACGTTGTTCCATGATTGTGCTGCTCATATTCACAGTCACACGTATTGGAAATGTGATTTCACAAAAGGTTGACTATGTCCAAGAATGATAACGTGTTCTAAAGTTCTCCTCGCTTTTGTTTTATGGGGCTCATAGGCCGGAAAAGGAACTATTTCATCTCATACATTTTGACCAAGCATGACTTCTCTGGCAAATATTGATTATATAGAAAAGTAATTATTTCCCATTATATTGGGAACACACTGGGATTTCCTTCTAGCGTATTAGGAACATACTTTATATTATTAATGCTGTATAATTTCATGCGCTCTATAAAATTGTTTTATTTGTTATAATTATTATACCCATCTGTTTGTCGCCTGAATACCCAACTTTAAATCATTATTTTTCATGAAGCATTGGACTTTAATATTAATTTTTACAAAATGATACTGTAAATGCCTAAATTTATGAACCCTGGATAAACCAATGGTTTTGATAAGATTTATTTTTTAATCTCTCGGCGCTCTAGTAATAATATTATACTCTTTTTCAGAGAGCGATGATCTCTGATCTGAAAATAAATCACTGCTTTTTCTTGATGACAAGCGCCACCTTGTGTCGTTTATTTACTGATCAAATTTTGACATTCTTCAAAATTGCAAAAAATACAAAGGAGCGAAGTCGAATCGCGTCCGCAAGCTGTCAAAACAGCGCAGTGCTTGTATGTAAGTTTCTGGTTATTTACTTTGTTATATTACGACGATACTTAATTTACAGATTGCTAACATAATTTTGGTGTCCATTTGCATGTGTAACATCCTGAATATGTGTGTTTTTGGAGCAATTTAGATTGCCGTGTTTGATAACAAACGCGCATTTCAATGTATGGGACTGTATTGAACTATTGTAATGAATTTTGCAATTGAATTGGAAGTGAATTGTTTTGAAGACAATTATCCATTACCATGAATGATGAATTAGCTTGCAAACATCATGGGACAAACTGCTGGAGTCAGTTGGTGTTTTGAAATCTCATGCTAATGAATGTGGAGTTGTGGTTTACAAATTACACACACCATGACGATTCATCAATAATGTCAAATTGCTACTGACTGCTAGTGCTAGTCATACCTGTACTGTCATGTGTAAAATACTTTGTATGTTACACATGACCCCACACACTTCTTGGTGCCTTTGTTCTATGCCGCTAGCGTCCGGTCGTAACCATTAACAACTCATTGTCAACTGGGTCAAAGTGAATTCGATCACACCCCTCGAACAATCAATTGCCCCGCCGAGCGAAAAAATAACGCATTACGTCAATGTGATTCTGTATGCTAAGCACAAACGGTATAATAAGTGGTGGTGCTGCTAGTGCTAGTTCAACTTCAAGTTCAACTTTCAATTTCATTGGATTGGTAGTTTAAAGGGATAGTTGAGTTTTGGTATAGAGGGTGCTACACAAAAAACATTGTAATGTGTGATGCCAATTTGGCAATCATTTGCTTGAACTCGTTGGGCATTTTGCGAATACCATCTTCCAGGACCAGGCATCGTATTTGACAATTCTTAAGCTCTTGCTTATCTCATAATCTTTTGTGAGACAAATGTTATCTTTTTTCCTCTCACAAGATTGATTCCATGCATTTATCCAATCCACTTTGCCAATTAAGTCAATTTGCTAATCATTCGCAGTATCGAGGCCTGCTCCAATATTTTGGATACTTCCTGCTAGTCTCATAATCTTTGTCATAATTTGTTAATTTTTAAATTTTATAATTTGACAAATGTTTCCCTTTTTTCCTCTCACCAGATTGATTCCACCAGATTATCCACCCTGCATTGCCAATTTGCTAATCATTAGCTGAGTGTGTTGTGTGCCAGCACCATCATGACCATGCAGGTGTCGCAGTATCGAGGTGTTCTGTACCTGCAGTACTTCTTGCTGTTCGTCGACCTGTTTGTCAACTCATTCGTCGACCTCCTACGACTTGATAATGTCACGCAACTTGTGCTCTTCATGTAAGTCACCCGTACATACATTACCTTACTTTTCTGTGTCGTAGGCAGTGCATATACAATGCATGGCTGGTGATCAATTTTGTTATGCCATCACATGAATTGTCTATGTACACAGTACGACCAGGAATTTGTAGATGTGATTTGAGTACGAATATGGGTAGGAAAGTTAGTGGTTAGGAAATCGTGTATTTCTCAGATAACCCCAAACTAATGCATAGGAGCAGGATAATTCTAAATTTACCCATTTACCCCAAATTGCCCCATTGACTGTAGACATAATATGCATTCTGAGGTCTTTTGGCAATGCTCAAACTAGCACAGGCCCGGTGGCCCGGGGATCGCTAAAAAAGAGCTTTGTACCACCAACTGTCATTGATGCTTTATTTCACTGGCCCAAAGTAGCAACCAGATATATTAGAACATTTTTTGTATTTTTCTTAATTTATGGACATCAGATTCAGGTTTTGGGCCACCTATTTAGCCCTTTCACTGTGCACATTAAAGTGGAGAATAGAACAACACAGAAGGTTTGTATTTGTATGCATTGGTTGTTATATGTTACTCCTTATCATTTTGACCCTCATCACATTTCTGTAATTTTGTTTTATTTTAACCTGTTGCTTACGGGAACCGGGTAACCGGGTGGGCTATGTACAAAGTCTATGGGAATTTCAGAATCTCGAAGTGAACAGGTTAAAATTCTGATGTCTGATGATGTCGGATCTATTTGAATTATGGTTACACATGTATTCAAAACTATACTAGGTCAACACAAACCACTTCAATGTAGGTTCTGAATCCCAAATCATTATTTTCTTTTCTTTTTTTCCTTTTTATCCAACTACCAGAATCCAGGATATTTGTCAGATCTTTGCCACCATCGTGATACTGCTGATGTTCTTCAACACGTACGTCTTCCAGGCTGGTCTAGTTGGATACCTCATCAGAAAGTTCAAGCTGACCATCGCGATCCTCTTCGTCTACTTTATGCTCTGTCTCGGCCTTCATGTCTGGACAATGGTGAGTTGTCGATTTCCCTTTTAGTCGTGTAGTGAAAAGGATGACCGTTTGTAACTGGCTATCTTTGGTCAAAACTGTCATTGAGATTTAACTATTTTTGTTCACATCATGGTATAAATATTCCTAGTTTGTTCTATGTACTGTATGAACACAAGCTTGAACTGTAAAAACAGCAATCACCATGTCTCCATCTGCCTTATTATACAAATGATGCATTCGGTAAGAATTGGATGCACGAGTTTAACTTTGGAATGGTTTAAACACAAGAGCGCAGCGAGTGGGTTTTAGACCATTTTCAAAGTTAAAAGAGTGCAGACAATTCTTACCGATCCACGAAATATGCCTGTGCAGCATTTGTTTCATAAAATGGGCGCAAAAAATGCGAAAATCAAACTAAAGTGAGCCATGCATCAGTAAAAAATGCATCAGTAAAAACTTGTACACGCTAATTGACCAATCAGAATGCAGGGATTCTTCTACCCATTTTATAATAACTACTAAAAACATGAAAGAAATTGCTTCTATTACATTAAAAATTAAAAATGCACCAGCACATTGTCATTTGTCTATGAGAAAGAAAAGTAAAAGAATGTTGAATTGAGGTTAACCAATAACTGCCCAATTTTGTTGGTGATAGGTTACAATTTGTGTGGAAATGTATTTATAACCAAAATATGATTTCACCTATTTCTCAGTATATGTCCCTTCAAAAAGGGACTGGGGAAAGCAGGCATATTTCAGTAGGTATGGACAATTAGGCTCTGCCTGCTTTTACACTCACAAAGGAGGGTTTGTGTAAACCATGGTCTACATCTATGGAGTGCCATTTGTAAACTGATAGAAATATAATGCACACTACTACCTTCTTGTTAACAATGTTGATGCCACACATTTACTAAAGGCACCAACTAAATGTCTGTCTTCTCAGGTGGTGGAATTTGCTGGTTCGCAAGCACTAACAGTCATATCATTATAAATTAGCAAATTTCCACTTGTCTACAAGCAGCACTTCATAGATGTAAACCATGGTTTAAAAAAATGGTTTATGTAAACCTCCTTTGTGAATTCCAGACTCGATGATCAGTTTCTGTCCTCTAGACAAGAATAGGAATCAATGTGCATGTTTACTGGTGGACTGGTATCCGCATCGATACCATCCCAATAATTATTTCATAATGGTACATGCTTACAGAATGCATACAGAATGTTAAAAGAAGTGATTGGATTTTGGTACATGCTTACAGAATGCATACAGAATGTTAAAAGAAGTGATTGGATTTTGATAATTACATTATATTTTGATATTATGAAGTCTTTAGTAATTTTAGTACTATTTATTCTTTCCTCTCTCCTCTTTCAAAATATCTGCAGACGTTAAGATGGAATAATGTTGATGCATACATCTGGAACAATGGATTTCAGGCGCTATATGTCTTTCAAAGAGTTGGTAAGAATGGACTTGTAATACCAGCATATAACCTTTCTATGATAAATTAAAATGGCCAAATTGTGGTAGTACTTAGGCAGGCCTACACAATTACTTTTTTCTTGTAGCCCAGTTGGGCCATTAAATAAAACCATTTGGCTCAACCGCAGATAATAATAATAATGGTGGCTACTTATATAGATCAATGTAAAGATGTATTCATCAGTACTAAATTCACTCTAGAACCAAAACTACCAAACAAAAATTGCCTATTTGGTATAATTGTTCTCCGTAAAAGATAACACGTCTATTTAAAGGGGACCACCAGGCAAAGAACAACACATAATTATAAGTTTTGGTACCCTTTTGTGATATCAAATAGTTTCCCAATATTGTGCAAAGGGTTGTGTAATTCATAAACAAAGCAATTCATTACCACCACTTACGGAACCACTATTATTTCCTGGTTCCGTACTCGCCAAACATTTGCGAGTGCGCCAATTCTATTCATGCGTACATTTGGAGACAATAGAATCCCGGCCGATTCGTTCGCTCTGCACAAAGGTAGTCTTCGTACATGCAGACCCATATATTGTTGTAGTAGGGTGATGCATTTTCCAATTATATTTTGTTTCTGGAAACATAATTTTCTGAACTTGTTGATGGAATGGACTACTAAAGATGTTACCTTTCATTTATAAGACTATTATTTGTGGGCGGTGGTACCCTTTAAACCAGTAATTTTGTTCCCATATCATTGGAAGTATGCCATTATATTCTTTCTGGGCCTTCTTATATAAAGCATATTATGAATATTTCATCACAAATCATTACATTTTAAAATAATTTGCCTTTTTTTCTGCAGGTGCGGTGTTTTACTACTACTATTACAAGAGGACAGCGCTGCGGCTGGGCGACCCACGGTTCTACCGCGACTCCAGGTGGCTGAGGGAACAGTTTGAAAAAGTCAGATGAGAAGGAGATCAAGTTTCATTTAAAATATTGAACAACTTAACCCATTCAGGACGGACTGATTTTGGTATAACATGCATTCTCCATCTATAGACTCATGCCAGAGTATTTTCGGGACTAGTCCTGGGGGGTGTTTCACAAAGATCCTAAGTTGAACTTAGCTCTAAGTTGGACTTAGCTATTATGGAAAGCAATTTGTTGCCGTGGAATAAAAACATATTCAAAGGCAAGAACGCAAATATTTTAGGTTTTCATAATTTTGACATGAAGAACATGAAATCTTCTTTGATAATAGAAAAATATTTATGAACTGGAAACAACATTGAATGCCTTTTAAAAGGACTTTTAGAATTTTTTTTCCAAAGAAACTAAAGGCTTTCCATACTTTTTAAGTCCAACTTAGAGTTAAGTTCAACTTAGGATCTTTGTGAAACACCCCCCTGAACAGGTTAATGGACAATTTAAAGATCCTCAAGCTTTGGGATGCTACCCCATTGATGATTGATCGCCATTATGAACTAGGTTGCTTTGTGTTCGCTGCATAACGTTGAGCCGGGAGAAAAAAAAAAAAAAATTATTTTTCAGGGGCCTACTTTACAAGCATGCTTGCATGAAAATGACATTCTGAAATTTGTTTTGCATTGAACTCTATGCAAATTTTGGGGGGCTCTTTTTATGACTTTCAGGGGCTCTTTTTGCCATTACGGGGGCAAATTCGCCCCTAGCCCCCGTGTATTTTTTTCACTGGTTGAGCCAGTGTGTATTATGCACAGAGCACTGATTGTTTGCAAGATGGCACCGTGCATTTGATTTACAAACTTATCCAAACTTTCTTTCAATGTGAGCATTGAACATCAAAAATATGTCTCTTTGACTATGAAGACATTTTTATCTTTAAAAGTAGTTAACTTTGTCATAATCAAGTCATCAATAGAGAGCTGTGTACCTACAAAACAATGTGATTTCATTTTTGGAATGTTAAAGTACTATTTTTGTTGTCTTTATATTTTGCTACTTTTTTATAAAAAAACACATAAATTTACGTTGTGATGTGCATTAATGCACTCAACACTATTACCAAGTTTTCAAGGTACTGTGTTCAAAAGATATATGCATGCATGACAAGAAATTTAAAATAAAATGAAGCGTTAGGAATTATATGAGTTTATGTTGCTAATGTCAATAAATTTGCCTTTAAATTTGACTGATACTATTTGAATTAGAGTAATACACCAAGATGCTTGCCTATTAATTGTTGAATTTATTGTAAAATTGAATTTTAAAGGCATGTTTAATGTTTGACTGATTCATTTCAACAGAGCAAGAAAGTTGGCAGTATTTAAAGTTAAGATGCAATTTTATCTTCTAAAAAACGTTAAGTTATTTCTAAAATACAAGTATGTTGGAGAAATTGTTTTTTCTCGACCTGTTCTTTGTATTTTTTGTATTTTTAATTTTTTTTAATATAAGGTGCAAATGTGAACAATAGCCCACCAGAGCATTATTGTAACTCTAGAGGGCCAATCAAATGGTCCACTGCATTTCACTCAAAAAGTAAAATTAAACAAAATATGTATCAATACTAAAAAAAAAAACTACTTTGATAGGAGGTGACCATGCGCACGGCCTTTAAAGGATTGAAGACCTTTGGTTGTTATGTTGCCAACAATATGATCTGGAAGAGTGTTCCATGTTCGAACAGCTGAATGAATGAAACTTCTATCCAGAGTGTATGTTCGAGCATCAGGAATAGTGACTGAGTGCGTGGGTCTGGCATGGATGTGCTGTACCTAGTCACACGCGGTCTATCCAGAGGAGGAGGAAGCATATTTAATTGTATTGACCATGGTGTGCTTAGATCTCATTCCTAATATACAATGCTCAGGCCATATTCACTACTGTAGTGCAGCGGGCCTTCTTTAAATATATACTTGAGCATTGGTTCTTCCTGAAAATGTTGTTGTGAGGTTTTCGTTAGGTTTGCAATCCTTGTGGAAGTACATTTTAAAAGACTTCTAAAAATGAATGATTCCTCTCCAAGTGCTCGCATACTTGTGAAATTTGATTTCAAAATGATTTCCTCCTTACGTCGCCAGGATAGAGGATGATCATTCCCACACAGATTGCAACGCATTGCTATTGAATGACACATGGTACTCCTAACATTACGCATGTGTGGTTATGTGCCTGCGTTTGTCCGGGCTAGTAGGGGGGTGAATGTGAATGCAGTGCATTTTTTGTGCCAAATAATGTTCATTTGATCAAGAATTTGGCTTTTATTTTCAAGTTTGACAAATATTTAGACTGAATCATGTAACTATAACACGTCTATTCATGTAAATGTATACATACATTATGTATGATTGTTTTGTCCTTTTGTGGAGCCATGAATAAGCCGTCCATTCATAATGAAAACATACCTTGTGCTACCTATTGTATTCAGAAAAATAGACCTTGGAAAGCATAATTTCATCCACATCCACATCATCATCATCCATCCATCATCCATATCATCCACATCATCCACATCATCATCATCATCATCATCATCCACATCATCATCATCATCATCATCATCATCATCATCATCATCATCATCATCATCATCATCATCATCATCATCATCATCATCATCATCATTGTCCATGATTACTCTTTTACCAAATAGATTTTCAAAGAATATCTTGGTGAGGTGTAGACTTAATGTGCTGACCTACAAGAACATTTAAATAATTTGTATAACCATGCTATTCTTTGATATCAATAGAACAGGTAAAACAAACAAAAAGTTACCTAAATTTACTATAACTTTACAGTTAACCTTGATTATACTAACAAATTTTATGTGTCCATTTTGTTTATAACTGATTGTTATGAATTCATTCAATACCTCGTTGCAAAATATCCTTGATCATTTTACATGTTGAGTATTATTTAGAAGCGTCCATATTGAAAGATATTCCCGTATTTATTTATTACCATGGCGAAAAGTACTTTTAACTTATATGCTTCTTTTTTCATACTTCTGAATTTGATATAATATGTATATATTGTTGATTGTATGTAATATTTGAATAAAATATGTGCAACTCTTTATATTTGTGATTTGATTACAGTTTATTTTGTTTTTGAGCTACCTTTTACAAATTTTTAAGCAAGTGCTGTTTTGAATATAAAAATGCTTTGACTGTCCCCCAATGATCTTTCAGCAATCTTTCAATTATCGCCAAATTCCAGCCCTACGGTAGAGATACTGTAGCTGAGAGATCAGTGAGGGATTGAGACATTGAGCATTCGTTGAGAGATTGGGGAGGGACTGTGGTTCAAAGATGTCTTTATAAGTTTATAGATCACATTGAAAGACGCCGAAAAGTGAATGTATGATCGCCCCCTTTTGGCAGAAATCTTAAATATGGGCAATTCCGTATGAGAGAAGGCAAAAACACCACATCTCAAAGTTGAGCAATCTTCCCTAAATCAAACTGTTATCAATAAAGGAAAACTTGAATTTTAGGAAACTGAAAACCGTTTGTATATAGCTCTATTGGTTTTTCAAATATTTCTGCTTGAATTGAACAGAAATTTATGACCTTATTTCATAAATCAGCTTCATTTTTATGAAAATAAGGTGAATCTTTTAATTCAATGACTGTTTCTGCTCATTTTCTCATATTTTCCATATGATATTGTAACAATCACAAATTGTAAAGCATGGGCAGTAACTTCATTGCATATTTTTTTGAGAATTTTTTTAAATCTATGCACATTTGATCGTAATTCCGTTACGATAAAACGTTTTAAGTTTTTATCAATATCTGATTACTTCTTCTTTGGTCATGTCATTGTGAATTCTCTTCCTTCACCATAGTCCTAAGAACTTCCAACATAATTTTCTGAAATAATGTCACTACTTTTTCCAAAAATGGCGCAACAGTATTAGTAATTCCGTTACGTAACGGAATTACACACACATGGTTTGTAAGGTATTGAATGATATTGCTGAATTTTTTCTTTCTTTCTTGTTCTGAATGTAGAAATACCCTTTAAATAGCATGTAGCATAACTGTAGCCATGTACGTAGACATTAAGTCATTATACATGTACTGTACAACGTTACTTTATGTGACTCATTGCCTCACATGCTTCATATTGCATCAATGGTGATTTAACTAAATTGATACACGATAGATAATTTCTCTCTCCATGAACATAATAGAGATGATAATGTTCTATGATACTTCTATCATTAAATTAGTTTCTAGCAAGACCCACTTGACTGAAATTATGAAGATGCAGCAGATTCATGTTTGTACTTTAGAAAGGGAAAAATGAAAACAATAACACAAATTAAAAAATATCCAGTAATTAGTATCACACTGGTTCTACATTTATTTTCTCACATTAATTTACATTGATGCATTATAAGATATAAATCATACCTTCAACTTTCAAGGAGATTTAATATTAATAATTTTGTATACATGTAGATTTGATTATCATTGATCAGTTAAGGGCTCATAACTCACCATTAATTATGTAAATTTGTATTAAACTGAAGCATATAAAATCAAACCTAAATACAGAATAGGCTTCAAGATATTCAAAACTATACAGGCTAAGATATGTTTTATTCATTATCATAAAGTCAGAATTCATTGAGTGTTCAGTGTGCTTCTGTATGCAGATCAAAGAAGATGTACAAAGTATTTGCATTTTCAAATGGGAATTCCTAAAGGTGTCTTTCATTTTTTGTAATTCGATATTTATATTTGATATGCCAACTTTTTGTATTTGGATCATACATGTTTATATCCGATATCATGTATTTCATGGAATGAATGAAAACGCATTCCAAATTAATTTGAGAGTAAATTAAGATCACTTTAAGGATGAATTTTCAAAAGAATAATTTCAGAATATAACAAGAGTTTATACAACAAATCTCGATTTTTTTGTAATTCCGTTATGCACACACATAAATTCAGGATTTGTTCTGGTCCTTATGTAAGAGTTTAACAATTATTGTTTAGCAATGCATACAAAATCTTTACTATAGACTATAAGCAGAAAAATGTAACCAAGAAATTGCATTTTTATGGGTGGATTCATGGGTGGATTTCACAAACGTAATTCCGTTACAGTGACATTCATTTGTCTTAAGGTAATTTCAGAGGTTAAAACAGATCATTTCTGGAAAAAAAGATGTACCAAATTCAAGTTTGTAACTTACATGATAAGTTTTTATTACCAATGCAGAATTTTTTGAGGTAGCTTTTGCAGAAAATCATTACAAAATTAGTGTTGAATAAAAGACCACTTTCCGTTATGATTGTATTTTGGTCTCCTGACACTACAGTGTTATAGATTTGTACCTCTAGTACCCCTGCCAGTTATTAAAGTTGTAAAAACTGTGGAAGTGAAAGGAATTTTAAATATGATGAAGAAAACAGAGCTAAAAATCACTTATTTGTCATTCTGTAACAGTGGAATTGCCCATTCACAATGCATTTCCATTCACACCTTGATTTTCAATATTTAGGAAGTTTACGAGGCTTTATAGCATTGAAAGTGGAATGATTTGACCTGTTTGTGATTTTAAATTGTTTAAATGTTTCTTGATATTGATGATGTGCAGTTCTTTAGCATGTCACATAATGTAGGTACTTTTTTTTTTTTTTACTTTGGGTTTTTTCACAATTTAACCATTTTTCTTGAAGTAAAGGAAAAATTATAAAATGTTGCTATTTTTTTCTTCAAATATGGTTATTATTGTCACATTATTGATTTTTGAAAAGTATTGAAGCTAAAATGTGAATTCTTTGTTGTTCATGTACCGATTTGTGGAAAAGTTGATTTCATTGCTTAAGGTGTGTAATTCCGTTACACACTTTAGTGGACATAGTTTCTAGGATTTTTCTTTAATTGAATTGATGCAATCCTTTTTAATTCCTTGCCTACTAATATGAAGCTGAAAATAAACCAAAATAAAGCTGGATTTTATCAATAGTTTTTTCAAATTTCACTCTTAATTGTATTTTGGCCATATTTTCATTCATTTAACACATGACAAGTTTAAATATTGCTTTACAGATGTATCAAATTATGGTTTATATTCAAGTGCTAGATAGCCTTGATGTTTGCATTAGTATGTAAGAAAAGTTGAGTGCAAAATAATTGAGTTTACCTTGTAACTGTCAGAGATGTAATTCCGTTACAATTTTGTGTAATTCCGTTACAGTGCTCTTTTTTAAAAAAAGTGAATTTGTGAACTTATCATTGTGTTGATTATGCACCTAATTGTTCCAAAGTGAAGTTGACATTATCAAGATAGAAAAAATACATAAAATCAGTTTCAAAGTGTCTTATATTTCAGAGAAACTTAACGCAAACTTGTAGCAAAAAAAAAACTCCATTCTCCAGTAATTCCGTTACGGTCACACATATTGGTCTAGTGTGCAACAACACATGGAAGATATAAAATCGTTTCCCTATCATTTTGTAGCCTGGCTGCCCGTGCAACTTATTTAAGTATCAACATTTACTTAAGTCATGAGAATATTGCGCAGAGAATAAAATAATGAGCAAAATAGGTCTCTGAATGTAATTCCGTTATGGTGGAATTGCCCATATATATTTACATGAAAATTTTTGGCACAAATCTTAAATATATATTTACATGAAAGTATCAAATGGGCTACTTTTATCAATTTGTTTGTAAATACAGTGGAACCTTGTTATAACGAGGACCTTCCACCCATACAAATCATCTTTTTGTATAAGGTATCTTGTTATAGCAGGGTAAACAATAGAATATAAAGAGCAAATTTCTTGGTTTTGTTGTATCAGAGCTCCTTAAAACAAGATTGCTGTATTTGTTCAAATGTCACAAACCTCACACTGCACATTTTTGTTATCTAGGCAAATTATATTAATTACACAATGAGACTGAAAGTAACTTTCTTTTTTGAATTTTATTTCATAATATCAACAGCATAACATTAAAATAAGCATCTTTCTATACAAAGTTTACACGCAACGACACAAAATTGCAGATCATTAAAGGGGACCACCAGGCAAAGAACAACAAATTATTATATGTTTTGGTACCGTTTTGTGATATCAAATAGATACCCAACATTTTGCAAAGGGTTGTGTAATTCATAAACAAAGCAATTAATTTCCACCACTTACGGAACCACTGCTATTTCCTGGTTCCAAACGGGCCAACCATTTGCGAGTGCGCCAATGCTATTCACGCGCACGTTTGTAAACAATAGATTCCCGGGCGATTCGTTCGCTCTGCACACGTTGCAATTCACCGCACACATAGCAGTCTGCATAATTCAGACCGCATGAACGCATGCTTTAGAATGGTGATGCGTTTCCAATTATATATTTTTTTTCTTGAAACATATTTTTGTGAACTTGTTGATGGAATGGAATACTAAAGATGTTACCTTTCTTTAATAAGAATATTATTTTTGGGTGGTGGTACCCTTTAAACAGCAAGATTTCAACAGAACAAAACAATTTACTACTCTGAATAATTTTCACATAAATACAAACAATGTTGAACGCAGGAAAAGAAAACAGAATTAATTTAGAATTTTCTCTTCAAAAAGGAGATGCAGTGCAGTGGCAATTTATTTAGCAGGAATTAATTTTTAATTTTAGGGGGCTACTTTTTCAATCTGATGGATATCACAAAATATTTAACATAATACCATATGGTAATTTGAAGGGGCTACCTACTGAATTTAGGGGGCAAAGTTGCCCTCGGCCCCCGTATATTTCCTACCCGTGCAGTGGCAAACAAACTGCAAGAGGTGAGGATATAATATGTGACCTTACACCACAATACGACCAATAAGTCAGGGAAAAATGAATTTGCTGTTTTAAACAATGACATGTTGAAGCCATAACCTTTAACATGGTATATTCAGACTAAGAACCCTCTCAACATGGCTGAAGCAGTTCTAAAAAATGGGCCGCGTCAAACATCGGGGTACATTCAAGAGATGTAAACTGAACATTTTTATTTTATAAAACAAATGTTGGGCGCTCAATACTTCACAAAAAGTAGATTAAGATACCCTCATACAGAAAATATCAAAATCTTGAATATCATATTTGTAACCAAAAATTCGACTATTTCAGCTAATAACAGAGAAACTAAACTGGGCTCCAAGAGCGACGCTCACTAAAATCCATAGCATCAAATTGAATCGTATTAAGACACAGATAAGCTATCATTCTCCTTATGAGGCATATCTGAAAATTAAATGTTTGCTTTTGCCAAAAAAGAGAAAATGACATGGAATCACTACAGGTCACTTTTCAAAAATCACAGAAACTGCTCCCCTGCTCGCTGCGAACCTCCACGAAACTCAGAACTTTCAATAGCTATTCATTCAACTTCAAAGCGGGTTATGTAACCACTAGACTGGCTATTGTCCGTACCGAGCTCTGTGCCCGGAAAGCGATGCAGTTTCTGTGTTTTAAAAAAAATGACCTCTTGCGATTTCACCCTATTTTATTCTTTGTTGACTAAAGCAAACATAATTTTTTTAGATGAACTTGCTAAGGAGTATTATAGCTAATCTATGCCCAATTATGATTAATTTTTATGCTTTGGGTTTTAATGTGTGTCGCTCTGAAGAAGTGATAAGTTTCTTTTGGAGCCCAGTTTACATTGTATGGAGCCCCCGATACTGTTCACAGAGTTACCCACCAACAAGTTATAATCACATTAATAAGAAACAAATTGAATTTTAAAAATCATTATTATCCTTGTAACAATAATCATATAATATGAATGAAAATGAGCAAAGAATAAGCTTCGCCATGAATCGCACCGAGACATCCAGATCGAGCCACAAAGACCCTTGAATGAGGGACGTTCCCATGAAACCCTTTCCATTGCTTGAATAGTCAGAAGCTATATCAACTAAAATTGATAGGAGTTTTTATTGATGATAATTTAACATGGAATGATCAATTGCATCACGTAATTATGTCCATTTCTAGAAGTGTAGGAATCATCAATAAGTTAAAATTTCTTTTGCCACATAAAGCCTTGTTTTTATTGTATAATTCATTAATACTTCCATATTTAGCATATTGTAATATTGTTTGGGCCAATTGTGGTGCAACCAAACTTGACCCTATTCTTTTATTACAAAAAAGAGCTTTGCGTATTTGTACAGGATCAATGTTCCTTGCCCATACAGACCCCTTATTTTTAAAGTTAGAAACGTTAAAAATTACTGACGTGCATATTCTCCAAGTTGCAGTATTTATGTTTAAGTACATAAATAAACAACTTCCAATCTCATTCAATAATTATTTTTGTTATAATAATATAATTCATTCATATCCAACTCGTATTTCCGGGAATTTCCACTTGATTAATCCCAAGTTATTAATTACACATAAATCGATTAGACATCACGGCCCCGATTTATGGAATAATTTACCGAATATAATCAAATCATGCCTGACCCTCTATTCATTTAAAGCAACATTAAAGCGTCACCTTGTATCACTATACAGAGTCGTAACTCACTAAATATTGTCTTTTATATATAAATGTAAAAATATTTATTTTATTTTTTAGTTAAACCCCAAACTTATTATAACCGGAATTCTATTTGATTGAACTTCCACTTGCACATGCCCTTGCACATGCACTTGCACTGCACCCATCTGATCAAAGTCATGCATATATACTACACAAAAGCATTAGTTTGTGTCGCTGATTGTCCCTATGAGGCCGCCATCGATTTCAAGCTTACAGCTCATGATGGCGGTCTCCTGCGTTTATGTGCTTTATTTATTACGTCAAATTGATAATTATTTGTTGTACTTTTCTTTATGTATAATTATCACTTGTAATTATATTGTTAATATTTGAAATACATTTTGTACAATTATGATTATGTATTGTTTTGAAAAAATGCAGAAATAAAACAAACAAACAAACAAACAAACAACTAGAAGTCTTGGGTTCGATTCTCGGTGAAGCCTATTTTTCTTTGCACATTTTCAATCATTTAGAATATTTCTAGTCAGTTTCCTTTATGTTTGAATTCAATCAATATAAATATATATATATATAAACAAGTTTCTATTAATTTCAAGTAAATTTTGCTGGTCCAAGCCCTTCATACACTTTTGCTGTTTTTGTTTTCAACCTGATATAACAATATAGCTGATAAACAAGATAAATGTAGCTGATATTAAACATAATTTTCATGGTACAAAGGACCTTGTTATAACAAGGTTCAACTGTACATGGCAAATTGAAGCATGTCAGCAGTAATACGGGGGGGGTTCCATGATAAAGGATGGCAGCCTGTGTCACAAACAATACAAGTATATTTTGTAATTAAATTAATTTTCTGGATACAGCGGTAAGGGGGGGGGGGGGGGGGGGTAGTTGGTCTACCTTAAACAGTAAACTATTTGTATACACAAAGAGGCAATGGAAATACTGTACTGTACCAAAAAGTAGACACAAACCTTTCAACCAGATTTATATGTAATCAATCCGAGGCAATGGAAATGAAAACTAGGACATATCCAGTAAACCACTTTTGGATAGCATATATATGATGAGCAGAACTAGAGGTCGGAGGTGTGGCCAAGTCAAAGAATACATTATACTGTATGTGCAATGTGATGACGCCTACGGCATCCACTAGCCCTGCCGGCTAGTCGGCCAACCAGCCATCGCCAACGCCATGCCGCACCGAGCTTCGCGCGGCCGCAGCGAGCTCGAACTCCCGCTCGAATCACAGCAGCAGATTTGACAGTCCGTCGCGCCAAAATGGATCCAAAGGGACGTTCCATGGAAATGTGTTGTTTGGACTCTAGTTTCTATAGATGGCCGTAAAGGATACATGACGTCACTAGAAGAGGTGAACAGAGTCCGAGACTTGTTTGAGATACAGACCGCCATAAAATATATTCTTGGGTCAAGAAAGAAAACTTCCCTTGGTCTTGGTTTAGTGAACGTTGTCTGTGTTATGAAGAACACATTAAGAAAATGAGCGAACTAGCGGTTGTATTCAGACGGAACTATCGGTCAGGTCTGTGATATAGAACAATGATAAGGAATGGATGCAAACCAGTAAACCAGGTTTATACATATTCAGGGACCATGATAAGGAATGGATGCAAACCAGTAAACCAGGTTTATACATATCCAAGGGCCATGATAAGGAATGGATGCAAACCTGTAAACCAGGTTTATACATATTCAGGGACCATGATAAGGAATGGATGCAAACCTGCAAACCAGGTTTATACATATTCAGGGGCCATGATAAGGAATGGATGCAAACCAGTAAACCAGGTTTATACATATTCAGGGACCATGATAAGGAATGGATGCAAACCTGCAAACCAGGTTTATACATATCCAAGGGCCATGATAAGGAATGGATGCAAACCTGTAAACCAGGTTTATACATATTCAGGGGCCATGGTAAGGAATGGATGCAAACCAGTTAACCAGGTTTATACATATTCAGGGGCCATGGTAAGGAATGGATGCAAACCTGTATACTAGGTTTATACGTATCCAAGGGTCATGATAAGGAATGGATGCAAACCAGTAAACCTGGTTTATACATATTCAGGGGCCATGATAAGGAATGGATGCAAACCAGTAAACCAGGTTTATACACATTCAGGGGCCATGATAAGGAATGGATGCAAACCAGTAAACCAGGTTTATACACATCCAGGGGCCATGATAAGGAATGGATGCAAACCTGTAAACCAGGTTTATACATATATACAAGGGCCATGATAAGGAATGGATGCAAACCTGTAAACCAGGTTTATACATATCCAGGGGCCATGATAAGGAATGGATGCAAACCTGTAAACCAGGTTTATACATATTCAGGGGCCATGATAAGGAATGGATGCAAACCGGTAAACCAGGTTTATACACATTCAGAGGCAATGATAAGGAATGGATGCAAACCTGTAAACCAGGTTTATACACATTCAGAGGCAATGATAAGGAATGGATGCAAACCGGTAAACCAGGTTTATACACATTCAGGGGTCATGATAAGGATTAGTGCATAAACATGAATATCAGTGTATCATTTGCCTGCTGTAGAAAGGATCATTTTAAAATGGTTATTCTTTTCAGCAAATGTTCATTATTTTGCTGGTTCACGTTGATATGCTTTATTGCATTTTCCCTTTACAGAGAAGAAGACTACATTCACTCGGATATTAGTTTGTCTCAATGACTCAAACCAGGAAGTGGTCCCTTCAAAAGAAGAAAAGGCAGTGCTGAAAAACAATAGTCTTGGAGAAAAAGTTGTTTCATTCGAGAATGATGGTGATTCAAGTCACGTCAACAAACAGATTTTGGGGTAATTATTCGCATCAATCATTAGAATCAGAAATTCTCATGCATTAATTAGTGAATTTTGCTTGAAATACAATTTGCATTGGATTTGTACATGAAATCACATTTTTGAGCAATTTTTTTGTCTGACATACAGGTACAAAATCTTTTGTAGAAGATCAATTGATAATTAAATTTGTGCTTGTTTTCTTTCTCTTTTTCATTCTACAGGTCCATTTCCTTGTTGACGAGGGACTGGGACATTCGAAAGGATCAGTAGCAGTCATCACGTATCTCCACTTCTACTTCAGGCGATTAACTTGCGCTCAAGCATCTAATATGTGTCAGGGTTTCTTGTGACTGTCCATTGACCTTCAGCGATAATGAAACTCCTATAAAGGAAATAATCTGTTTCTTTTATTGTGTTCGCAGGTGGAGATTTGTAATCCACGGTGGAGTTGACGGATACAGCAGGATGCCTGTTTTTTTTAAATGCGCCACAGATAACAAGGCAAAAACTATGTTCCTGGCTTTCCGGGATGGAGTGCGGCAATACGGCCTCCCTGAGAAGGTGCGTTCGGACAAAGGGGGGGGGGGGGAAAAACGTGACCGTAGCGGACTTCATGCTGGCACACCCTCTACGAGGCCCAGATAGAGGGTGTTTCATCACCGGACGAAGTGTCCACAACCAGAAGATCGAGAGGTTTTGGAGAGACCTGTTCACAGTAAGTTCCATACGACTGCGACCATTTCCTTGTTGACGAGGGACTGGGACATTCGAAGGGATCAGTAGCAGTGATCACGTATCTCCACTTCTACTTCAGGCGATTCGGACTGGGAGAGCAGCACGCAAGCCTCCACTGCGACAACTGCTCCGGGCAAAACAAGCACAGATACGTCATCTGGTATCTGCTGTGGAGGTGTCTACATGACCTTCACAATTCTGTGACCCTCAACTTCATGATAGCAGGCCATACAAAGTTCTCACCAGACTATTGTTTTGGCCTGCTGAAGAGGAGGTTCCAAGCTTCTGCAGTGTCTGGGTCAGGGTCAATGATAAGGAATGGATGCAAACAGCAAGGAGAGCTGCTAGAAGTATATGCGGCAGCGATCACCAGTCTGATCGAAGAGGCGTACCCTGCATATGACGACAATGGGAAGGAGGGGGAGCGTTTCTGGCGATTTGTGGCAGGTGTGGATCGCCCTCTTCGCAGCAAGATACTGGAGATGGGTGGAGCGACGCTGGAGGAGGCGCTCACGATCGCACTGCGGGTAGAGCGTGCAAGACGCACTGAGGACCCCAGTGTAGCAGTCTCCATGGTCAGCACTAACCCGGACCCACTTTGTGAGGTATTGGACAGACTAGAAAAGCTAGAAATAAAGCTTGGGCAGATCGCGGGGCCAGTGTCTAACGAGGTACGAGAGAATATGCCAAGACACCGTTCTCCGACACAACCACGATACCGGCCAACATCAGCCGACTCCTACCGGAATGGACAGCAACCGAGGAACCGTTCACCTCCACCATCAAGGTACAACCAACCAGCAGCCTACAGCGCCTGGGAAGCACGTCGTGCACCTACGCCGCCCCGGTACCGTTCTCCTCAACGGTAATATTCTCCTCTGCGACCGAGTTATCACTAAGCTGGACAGGACACCACCCGACCGGACCGATTCTTGGACAAAAGTCAGTCGAGACACCGTTCTCCGCCTCAGCCACGATACCAACCACAATCAGCCTACTCCTACCGGAATGGACAGCAACCGAGGAACCGTTCACCTTCACCATCAAGGTACAACCAACCAGCAGCCTACAGCGCCTGGGAAGCAAATCGTTCACCTACGTCACTACGGTACTATGAGACTAATCCACAAAAAGCAAATTGCAACTACCAAAAGATTTTCGACCACACCAAAGTTCATCAAAGGCTTGACCAAGAAAGATCAGTATTACAACCCATTTGCCCTCCCACCAGGAGTTAAAAAAAAGAAGTAAAACAATTCTAAGAAGCTCACTCCATTCAGCTACCCAACAAGAAGGATATAAGCAAGGAGACATTTGAAAAGAATTCTGTGCTCCAAATTTTGATTTCATCATTCTTCGACAAATTTAAGAGTTGCCATCCAGATGTGAAGATCAAGCGCTCTTCATTTTCCATGCTGAGGCCAAAGCATGTGAAATTGATGGGCACGGCCAAAGTCCGGGCATGCCTGTGCGAGTACTGCACAAATCTGGATCTTAAACTAACCACCATGAATATCAGTGTATCATTTGCCTGCTGTAGAAAGGATCATTTTACAATTTTTATTCTTTTCAGCAAATGTCCATTATTTTGCTGGTTCACGTTGATATGCTTTATTGCATTTTCCCTTTACAGAGAAGAAGACTACATTCACTCGGATATTAGTTTGTCTCAATGACTCAAACCAGGAAGTGGTCCCTTCAAAAGAAGAAAAGGCAGTGCTGAAAAACAATGGTCTTGGAGAAAAAGTTGTTTCATTCGAGAATGATGTGATTCAAGTCACGTCAACGAACAGATTTTGGGGTAATTATTCGCATCAATCATTAGAATCAGAAATAATCATGCATTAATTAGTGAATTTTGCTTGAAATACAACTTGTATTGGATTTGTACATGAAATCACATTTTTGAGCAATTTTTTTGTCTGACATACAGGTACAAAATCTTTTGTAGAAGATCAATTGATAATTAAATTTGTGCTTGTTTTCTTTCTCTTTTTCATTCTACAGGTCCATTTCCTTGTTGACGAGGGACTGGGACATTCAAAAGGATCAGTAGCAGTCATCACGTATCTGCACTTCTACTTCAGGCGATTCGGACTGGGAGAGCAGCACGCAAGCCCCCACTGCGACAACTGCTCCGGGCAAAACAAGAACGTCATCTGGTATCTGACTGTGGAGGTGTCTACATGACCTTCACAAGTCTGTGACCCTCAACTTCATGATAGCAGGCCATACAAAGTTCTCACCAGATAATTGTTTTGGCCTGCTGAAGAGGAGGTTCCAAGCTTCTGCAGTGTCTACCCTGGCGGACATCGCAACCGTGGTGCAGAGCAGCTCAACATCAGGGGTCAACATATCCTGCAGCTGGTCTGGAACGAGTCTGGTGTTCAGCAAGTACTAACCTACCCATGGCAGGACTTCTTGTCACCGTATTTCATTTTCTTGCTTTTTACTTTCAGCGGTCTCAAAATCTGCAGGTACCAAACGGGGATGATGTCATCTCAAGCGATGGGAGTGACATGACGAAGATGGACAGCTTTCTTGCCATGCTAGCGTATGCCATGAAGCATCACATTACTGGAGTGGCTCTTCAGGACCTCATCGACCTGATTAGTCTTCACTGCCCAGACTCTCTCCCACAGTCTAAGTACTTATTCAACAATGTGTTCAATACCTTTTAAGGCACATGCCAGTTTCATTTCTACTGTAACTGCATGAAATACTTGGGGAAAAGGGGGGAATTGCCAGAAAGGTGTGACAGATGTGGAGAGGAAATAGATAAAAAAAGTAAAAGAAGGCAAATTCTTCTTAATGTTTCCCATCGCCGACCAACTGATAATCTGTGAGACTGTGAGACATTGATATGCTTTATTGCATTTTCCCTTTACAGAGAAGAAGACTACATTCACTCGGATATTGTCTTAATGACTCAAACCAGGAAGTGGTCCCTTCAAAAGAAGAAAAGGCAGTGCTGAAAAACAATGGTCTTGGAGAAAAAGTTGTTTCATTCGAGAATGATGGTGATTCAAGTCACGTCAACGAACAGATTTTGGGGTAATTATTCGCATCAATCATTAGAATCAGAAATAATCATGCATTAATTAGTGAATTTTGCTTGAAATACAATTTGTATTGGATTTGTACATGAAATCACATTTTTGAGCAATTTTTTTGTCTGACATACAGGTACAAAATCTTTTGTAGAAGATCAATTGATAATTAAATTTGTGCTTGTTTTCTTTCTCTTTTTCATTCTACAGGTCCATTTCCTTGTTGACGAGGGACTGGGACATTCGAAAGGATCAGTAGCAGTCATCACGTATCTGCACTTCTACTTCAGGCGATTCGGACTGGGAGAGCAGCACGCAAGTCTCCACTGCGACAACTGCTCCGGGCAAACCAAGAACAGATACGTCATCTGGTATCTGCTGTGGAGGTGTCTACATGACCTTCACAAGTCTGTGACCCTCAACTTCATGATAGCAGGCCATACAAAGTTCTCACCAGACTATTGTTTTGGCCTGCTGAAGAGGAGGTACCAGTCTTCTGAAGTGTCTACCCTGGCAGACATCGCAACCCTGGTGCAGAGCAGCTCGACATCAGGGGTCAACATGCAGCAGCTGGTCTGGAACGAGTCTGGTGTTCAGCAAGTACCAACCTACCCATGGCAGGACTTCTTGTCACCGTTATTTCATTTTCTTGCTTTTTACTTTCAGCGGTCTCAAAATCTGCAGGTACCAAACGGGGATGATGTCATCTCAAGCGATGGGAGTGACATGACGAAGATGGACAGCTTTCTTGCCGTGATAGCGTATGCCATGAAGCATCACATTACTGGAGTGGCTCTTCAGGACCTCATCGACCTGATTAGTCTTCACTGCCCACACTCTCTCCCACAGTCTAAGTACTTATTCAACAATGTGTTCAATACCTTTTAAGGCACATGCCAGTTTCATTTCTACTGTAACTGCATGAAATACTTGGGGAAAAGGGGGGAATTGCCAGAAAGGTGCGACAGATGTGGAGAGGAAATAGATCAGGAAAAAAGTAAAAGAAGGCAAATACTTCTTAATGTTTCCCATCGCCGACCAACTGATAATCTGTGAGACTGCGACACCGAGGCAATTTTCAAGTGCAGGTACTATGTACGCTGCAGAAGCTAGAGAAAGGGCAGCGACAACTGATGCAGTTACTTCAAAAATTGTTGTCAAAATCGGGAGTGGTTGTAGATGCAGAAGATTTAAGAGAGCCCTTCACGGAACCAGTCAACACTGAGGAGGAGTTTGACTATCTGCAAGCAAAACTTGTAGATGTGGAGTACAGGAAGAGAATGATACGCTACCCGAGTATAGTTGGTGGTGGAGATGTTGCTCAAACTGCAAGAAGGGTAATGAAGAAGCTGGGATCGAACCATCTATGGTCCAACTTCAACGTTCTAGGAAGGAAGGGGAAACGTGGATTGAAGACAACCACATTCTTTCCCGTTATTGTCAGAGCCTGCATGAAAAATCACCAAGGTGCCAAGGAGAACGAGATCGAGAAAGTCCTAGGGGATTATCTGAAGCGAACCCCATATCTTCCAGGAGGAAAGGAATGCAAGAAACCCGACACAGACGATGCTCCAGTTCAAGCTGTCGCCAACGAGGGAGCTGTCACCAATGAGGAAGCTGTCACCAATGAGGAAGCTTTGGATGATGGAGAAGATTCTGCCATGGAGAATTGAATAGTGTTTTCCATCTGGGTAATTCAATATTAAACCCATTTTTGCTAATCGAGTACACTGTCAGTTTTCTAGGCAAGTACACAAGTACTCTGTGTGATTTTGCCTAAATCATAACAGGTAACAATGACCGGTAATAATGATTTAATGTTTGAAGGAAGATGCAAGGTCCAATATTGGCTTCTGGTAAAACTCACTTATAGCACAAATCTGGACTGGGACAATCGAAGGGATCAGTAGCAGTTATCTCGTATCTCCACTTCTACTTCGGGCGATTCGGACTGGGAGAGCAGCATGCAAGCCCCCACTGCGATAACTGCTCCGAGCAAAACAAGAACAGATACGTCATCTGGTATCTGCTGTGGAGGTGTCTACATGACCTTCACAAGTCTGTGACCCTCAACCTCATGATAGCAGGCCATACAAAGTTCTCACCAGACTATTGTTTTGGCCTGCTGAAGAGGAGGTTCCAAGCTTCTGCAGTGTCTACCCTGGCAGACATCGCAACCGTGGTGCAGAGCAGCTCAACATCAGGGGTCAACATATCCTGCAGCTGGTCTGGAACGAGTCTGGTGTTCAGCAAGTACCAACCTACGGTCCATGGCAGGACTTCTTGTCACCGTATTTCAAGACCCTGCCTGACATCAAGAAGTCCATTGTAATATTTTTTACAAAATTGCAGTTTGATTGAATTTTGAGGACAAAACCAAATCAGTGATCAAAATAAACACTGGGTCAGGGGCAATGATAAGGAATGGATGCAAACAGCAAGGAGAGCTGCGAGAAGAATTCTGTGCTCCAAATTTCGATTTCATCATTGTTCAACAAATTTAAGAGTAATTGCCATCCAGATGTGAGGGATCAAGCGCTCTTCATTTTCCATGCTGAGGCCGAAGCATGTGAACTTGATGGGCAAGGCCAAAGTCCGGGCATGCCTGTGCGAGTACTGCACAAATCTGGATCTTAAACTAACCACCATGAATATCAGTGTATCATTTGCCTGCTGTAGAAAGGATCATTTTACAATTTTTATTCTTTTCAGCAAATGTTCATTATTTTGCTGGTTCACGTTGATATGCTTTATTGCATTTTCCCTTTACAGATAAGACCACATTCACTCGGATATTAGTTTGTCTCAATGACTCAAACCAGGAAGTGGTCCCTTCAAAAGAAGAAAAGGCAGTGCTGAAAAACAATGGTCTTGGAGAAAAAGTTGTTTCATTTGAGAATGATGGTGATTCAAGTCACGTCAACGAACAGATTTTGGGGTAATTATTCGCATCAATCATTAGAATCAGGAATAATCATGCATTAATTAGTGAATTTTGCTTGAAATACAATTTGTATTGGATTTGTACATGAAATCACATTTTTGAGCAATTTTTTTGTCTGACACACAGGTACAAAATCTTTTGTAGAAGATCAATTGATAATTAAATTTGTGCTTGTTTTCTTTCTCTTTTTCATTCTACAGGTCCATTTCCTTGTTGACGAGGGACTGGGACATTCAAAAGGATCAGTAGCAGTCATCACGTATCTGCACTTCTACTTCAGGCGATTCGGACTGGGAGAGCCGCACACAAGCCTCCACTGCGACAACTGCTCCGGGCAAAACAAGAATCGATACGTCATCTGGTATCTGCTGTGGAGGTGTCTACATGACCTTCACAAGTCTGTGACCCTCAACTTCATGATAGCAGGCCATACAAAGTTCTCACCAGACTATTGTTTTGGCCTGCTGAAGAGGAGGTTCCAAGCTTCTGCAGTGTCTACCCTGGCGGACATCGCAACCGTGGTGCAGAGCAGCTCAACATCAGGGGTCAACATATCCTGCAGCTGGTCTGGAACGAGTCTGGTGTTCAGCAAGTACTAACCTACCCATGGCAGGACTTCTTGTCACCGTATTTCATTTTTTTGCTTTTTACTTTCAGCGGTCTCAAAATCTGCAGGTACCAAACGGGGATGATGTCATCTCAAGCGATGGGAGTGACATGACGAAGATGGACAGCTTTCTTGCCGTGCTAGCATATGCCATGAAGCATCACATTACTGGAGTGGCTCTTCAGGACCTCATCGACCTGATTAGTCTTCACTGCCCACACTCTCTCCCACAGTCTAAGTACTTATTCAACAATGTGTTCAATACCTTTTAAGGCACATGCCAGTTTCATTTCTACTGTAACTGCATGAATTACTTGGGGAAAAGGGGGGAATTGCCAGAAAGGTGTGACAGATGTGGAGAGGAAATAGATCAGGAAAAAAGTAAAAGAAGGCAAATTCTTCTTAATGTTCCCCATCGCCGACCAACTGATAATCTGTGAGACTGTGAGACGTTGATATGCTTTATTGCATTTTCCCTTTACAGAGAAGAAGACTACATTCACTCGGATATTAGTTTGTCTCAATGACTCAAACCAGGAAGTGGTCCCTTCAAAAGAAGAAAAGGCAGTGCTGAAAAACAATGGTCTTGGAGAAAAGGTTGTTTCATTCGAGAATGATGGTGATTCAAGTCACGTCAACGAACAGTTTTTGGGGTAATTATTCGCATCAATCATTAGAATCAGAAATAATCATGCATTAATTAGTGAATTTTGCTTGAAATACAATTTGTATTGGATTTGTACATGAAATCACATTTTTGAGCAATTTTTTTGTCTGACACACAGGTACAAAATCCTTTGTAGAAGATCAATTGATAATTAAATTTGTGCTTGTTTTCTTTCTCTTTTTCATTCTACAGGTCAATTTCCTTGTTGACGAGGGACTGGGAAATTCGAAAGGATCAGTAGCAGTCATCACGTATCTGCACTTCTACTTCACAGGCGATTTGGACTGGGAGAGCAGCACGCAAGCCTCCACTGCGACAACTGCTCCGGGCAAAACAAGAATCGATACGTCATCTGGTATCTGCTGTGGAGGTGTCTACATGACCTTCACAAGTCTGTGACCCTCAACTTCATGATAGCAGGCCATACAAAGTTCTCACCAGACTATTGTTTTGGCCTGCTGAAGAGGAGGTTCCAAGCTTCTGCAGTGTCTACCCTGGCGGACATCGCAACCGTGGTGCAGAGCAGCTCAACATCAGGGGTCAACATATCCTGCAGCTGGTCTGGAACGAGTCTGGTGTTCAGCAAGTACCAACCTACCCATGGCAGGACTTCTTGTCACCGTATTTCATTTTCTTGCTTTTTACTTTCAGCGGTCTCAAAATCTGCAGGTACCAAACGGGGATGATGTCATCTCAAGCGATGGGAGTGACATGACGAAGACGGACAGCTTTCTTGCCGTGCTAGCGTATGCCATGAAGCATCACATTACTGGAGTGGCTCTTCAGGACGTCATCGACCTGATTAGTCTTCACTGCCCACACTCTCTCCCACAGTCTAAGTACTTATTCAACAATGTGTTCAATACCTTTTAAGGCACATGCCAGTTTCATTTCTACTGTAACTGCATGAAATACTTGGGGAAAAGGGGGGAATTGCCAGAAAGGTGTGACAGATGTGGAGAGGAAATAGATCAGGAAAAAAGTAAAAGAAGGCAAATTCTTCTTAATGTTTCCCATCGCCGACCAACTGATAATCTGTGAGACTGCGACACCGAGGCAATTTTCAAGTGCAGGTATTATGGACACTGCAGAAGCTAAAGAAAGGGCAGCGACAACTGATGCAGTTACTTCAAAAACTGTTGTCAAAATCGGGAGTGGTTGTAGATGCAGAAGATTGAGGGATCTAGTAACTTTGTTGACATGTGCAAAAAGTGATGAAGGGTTGATGCAATGTATAGTGTTGGGCCATTCTTTGAAAAGTGAAACTTTTTCGGAAAAATTGAAGTTTTATTTTTCTGTAGTTTTGTTCCATATTTGGAATGATCCATGTGTAAAGTTTCATGAAATACATGATTTGAAGTTTAAAATGAAACTTTTTTACTCATTTGCATAAATTTACATATTTCAATATTTTTCTAATAATCATAATTCAGAAAATAATCAAGATATCAAAAGGATAATTAGCAAGCTCATTCTTCTCACTTTCCTGTACAGGTTGATACCAACTTTGTAAAAATTCAACCTTTCATTCTTTTCTAAACCCGATATTATAAAATTCCCATTTTTCCATTCATATTGTACATGTCACACACGTGACCACCCCAAAATGTCACACACGTGACCAGACGTTGCCACATAATTAAGTACTATAAAAAACAACGGTTTGATATAATTCTCATTCATTGCTATTGTTGTACTTACAAATGTATAGTACTTCTCTGGTAATAAGATGAACATTATAGCTATTCATATTTTAAAGAATTTTCCAAATGAAATTTAGTTATGAAAAAAGCGCTCCGTGCGAAGTCACACACGTGACCCATGCCATTTGACCTCTGACATTGAGTTACGTAATCCTTATAAAATCTTTTGTGTTAAGTTTGAAAGACTACACCATATTCAAGTCACATATGAAGTAAAAATCATTATAGTCTCATACTTACTGAAATATAAGCATCCCATTTCAAAATTTGTCATGTTTTGGGTCACACACGTGACCAAGAATGGCCCTGTTGTTATCTCATATGTCCACAGCCTGGTATTGTGTGAAAATTTCAAGTCAAATGGACATTGCATGGCCAAGTTATGAGCGAAAATGCAAAGTGATATTGGGTGATATTCACTAACTCACTGCATTCACTTTGTACAGGGATGAAAAACTCGCCCGGAGTTTTTCTTATCTGAATACTTCAATCGTACATATCTTTGTAACGAAAGGGAAATTTGAAAAACCGAAACCTGTCCCATGATTTTATTGTTAATGCGAATACAACAAGTTATGAGAGAACCGCTAGAACGAAAATTTCATTTTGAGGATTTGGACAATGTTACTAAGTCCCTTTAAGAGAGCCCTTCACGGAACCAGTCAACACCGAGGATGAGTTTGACTCTCTGCAAGCAAAACTTGTAGATGTGGAGTACAGGAAGAGAATGATACGCTACCCGAGTATAGTTGGTGGTGGAGATGTTGCTCAAACTGCAAGAAGGGTAATGAAGAAGCTGGGATCGAACCATCTATGGTCCAACATCAACGTTCTAGGAAGGAAGGGGAAACGTGGATTGAAGACCACCACATTCTTTCCCGTTATTGTCAGAGCCTGCATGAAAAATCACCAAGGTGCCAAGGAGAACGAGATCGAGGAAGTCCTTGGGGATTATCTGAAGCGAACCCCATATCTTCCAGGAGGAAAGAAATGCAAGAAACTCGACACACGACGATGCTCCAGTTCAAGCTGTCACCAACGAGGGAGCTGTCACCGAGGAAGCTGTCACCAATGAGGAAGGATTGGATGATGGAGAAGATTCTGCCATGGAGAATTGAATTTTCACGGATCAAGGAAGTTGAAGGTTTGTGATGCAGCATACCACTGGAAGAAGTCAATCATCAACCACATATATATTGGTGCGCTGCATCTACACCTACCGGCAATGACGACCTGATGGTAGCAAAATTCAAGTCGCTCCTCAACCACATACGCAGCACTCATGAGCATGGGGATATTTTCCCCACAGACTACCCTTGGGGAAGGGGATGAAAGAGGGCAAGTGGTATTTGAGTTCTCGTTTTATACTGTTAAACCGTAAAATTAAAAACATTTTTAGCTATTCAAAGCTTGGTAATACAAAAATCGAACTGTAAACATACTGTATTTTCTTTTCATTTTCATGAATCAAGAAGAAGTTCACTGCCATAGGGAAATTTAAGGACCTTGATACAGCACGACACTGGAAAGAGTCATCATCGACCGCATCTACACTCGAGGGTAATGGTGAGCTGATGGTGGCAAAATATAGGTCCAATTGCTAAAACCATGTGTGAAACATCCACGAACATGGGGATATATTTTCTACCCTTAGCGCAAGTGGATGTAAGAGGGTAATGTTGAAGGTTCATAGAATGCAAGTATACGACGCAAGTATTATTCAAAAACCTTACACAATCTTCAGTTCCAAGTGATTGATCAACATGCGCAACAAGTGTTGGGGCAAAACTATAAGTTATGAACTGTCGTTCCGCGTTTTATCAGCAGCTGCATTTAGATATTCACCCCGTTATTTAGATATACCATTCTTACAGGCGAGTAGACACAAACATTGCGATATACATTCCAATAAACAATATTCGTATGGGGCAGGAAGTAAACTATTTAGTATAGCCTTATTACATATTCAAGCAGCTGGTACAAACATCTCCCATGGGTTTTTTTCTTCTTTTTTTCTTTGGGATATTTGTCGATTTATTTGTGTTAGCATATCTCAAATTAAACAATAATCCACCTGGTGGAGTTGATAAAGGCCACGTTACCGCGGGTATGTAATCTACATGTTACGTAATAACGACAACATATTTTCATCATAATGTATTCCGTCTGCTAAAACATCTTGGTAGTATTTGTGGAATTCTAAGTATTCAACCTAAAGAAGTAAAAGGCCTGGTCACACAGGACACGACCCACAAATGCAATACGCATTGGTACGAATCTATGGCAAGCCGATTTAACATTTATTCTTTTTTCTTGATATCAATAATTAAATTCTTGATATCAATAATTACCAATGCTTTACAACAAATAAGAATTTCTTAATCTCAAAAATGAATTATTGATATCAAGAATTGATTTCACGATATCAAAAAATGCATTCTTGATATGAATAATAAATTCAATCTTTGATATCAAGAAATAGGAATAAATGTTAAAACGGCTTGCTATAGATTCGTACCATTTCGTACTGCATTCGTGGGTCTTGTGTCCTATGTGACCAGGCCTTAACGTATTCAGAAGACAGTATATAAGAGCTTGCAATTTCATTTGGAAGCCTCAGTCATCATGGAATTAATTCATTTCAAAGTTGTCGAGGAATTCGAGGTGCGAGGATCTGAAAAATCCATCCTCCGTGGAGCCGACGTATTGAAAAAATTTCCCAAAGTTATCTATGAGATCTATAATAACAACACGACCGCCTTGGGCGATGAAATCGCCCATAATGATCGTGTGTGTTGATTTGTCATCTCCTAAAGCTTGGTCTATATCTTCGTAGAAGGTCTCTAGGACTTCGTCGTCATGGCTTGTGGTTGGTGCATACACTTGGATTAGTCTCGGTGTGTGTTTCTTGTTGATGTGGAGCTTCAGTACTGCTACCCTATCAGAGTAGCCTTTGAACTTCAGAACGTTGTCTCTTATCATGGTCTTGTTGACAAGGAATCCCACTCCGTTTAAACTTCTTTTGGCTGCTACTGAAGTGTACAAGGTTTAATTTAATTGCATTTTCTGATCGTCTGGTTTCTGCTAGGCCGACTAGTACTACTCCCTTGCCAAACATCAATACCAAATCAATTACAACGTTCCTGTCAAAGGAGGAAAAGCGAGCAAACTACCTAGCAACAGCTGTCCCGAAGGAGCTTAGCCACAGAAGGGTTCTTTTATACAAACCCTTGCCTGAAGCCCCTACACTTGCTGCACCACTCCCCTCGCCAAACAGGGAACAAGCGCAATACCCATGTGTTCCCTTGGAATGTGGGAAAAGACGTGGTCAAAAGAGGAGACTTATGTTCGCTTGGTCTACACTCAGTTGGTCTACTACCTGATGCCTTTAACTCCAAAACCTAACCCTAACCCTAATCCACACTTTTAACCCTAATCATAATCCGTAAATGTAATCATACGCCCCCAAATTTATAATTTCCCAGTAAACCAAACGGGAGTAGACCAAATGGAAGTAGACCAAATGGCTGTAGACCAATCGGCAAGTTACCAAAAAGGAGACTTGACTGTGAGACATCCGAGCCAGTTTCTAAGGACCTGCCATCATTCTCTTTACAACCACTGCAAGTAAAGCCAGCATTGCCTTCTCTGCGCCCAAAACCAACTGATGATCCAGACAGCCGTTGTGAGACCTTAACATAATTATTCCATGCTGCTGTTAAGTTATCAATTCATTCCTATAATAAAATACCCACAAATGTAGATATTGGATCACTGGAGAGTACAAAAATTGATTGCTGAAAAACACCTATTAGTAACATCTGTATCAGAACAACTTGCTATGGAGATAACACAATCATTGAAGAACAAATCTCGCAGGAAGTCAGTATAGTCCATAGTCCTTTCTTTTTATTTTGCAGGAGAGCTCATCATCTTCTGGGCGTTATGCATGCTCATGGGAGTCGTCGGGAAACCTGCAATCCATCTCTACTGGTCTACCAGGAACATCCTTGCCACCCCTTTCTTCGGCCAGACTATGACGAGGGACCGCTTCACTCTTCTTCTCTGCTTCCTTCACTTCAATGATAACAACCAGGCCAAGCAGCGCAGTGACCCAAGCTACGACCCGCTCTTCAAACTCCGGCCATTTTATGATGCAGTAACAACAGCGTTCCATAAAGTCTTCACACCATTTCGCTCCATCGCGATCGACGAGGCCCTCATCAAGTTCTATGGGCGCCTGAGCTTCAAGACATATAACCCCCGCAAGCCAGCAAAGTATGGCATGAAAGCGTATAAGATATGTGATCCGACTGGATATACGTGGAAATTTAGACTTTACACCGGTAAAGCTAAGGACACCATTGTTGGACTTGTGATGTCAATGATGACAGGACTTTTGGACAAAGGATACCGCCTTTTCATGGACAATTGGTACACAAGTCCTACACTTTTTGCAGAACTTTTCAAGCGGAGGACCCATGCTTGTGGAACTGTTGGAGCAAATAGACGTGAAATGCCTAAAAATCTGAAACCGGCTCAAAAGCTAACCCGTGGGATGTCCATCTTCAGACGATCTAAGGAACTGCTCGCCATGCTGTGGTTTGATAAACGTGATGTAACAATGCAGGGCACTCTCCATACCAACACCTTCAGTGATACACAGAAAAAACATCCTGTGACAGGGGAAAACATTCAAAAACCAGACGTTGTTCTCGATTATAACAAATACATGGGTGGAGTAGACTTGTCAGGACTTTCTTACTAACAAATACGCAGATATGAGAAAATCTCTCAAGTGGTATAAAAAACTCATATTTCATCTGAACGATTTGACGGTGACGAATGCGTACATTGTGTACTGCCATGTATCAGACAGGAATGTAGACCATTTAAACTTTGTCATAGACCTCATCGAGCAGATGATTGCCTTTGGCAACCAGCTTGCGCAGGACCGACCGCGACCAGTCCGATCTGGGAGGAGATGCAATAAGGAAAACGTACTAAGGCTGGAATTTTCAGAATCTCAACATTGGCCCATGCATGTCCCTCCTACAGCAAATAAGCCAGACGCAACTCGACCATGTGTTGCGTGCAAGCCTAAGCCGCTAGGAAAACGGAAGCAAAAAGGAGATCAAACATCACGCCCTGAATCAAGATTTATGTGCAGAAAGTGTGAAGTCCCTCTCCACATCCTTTGCTTTGAACGATACCACACCAAAGCAAATTATCGCTCAGGATAGTACAGAACTTGATGATCTTAATCCTTGTTGTTAGGCTACATGTAATCATCAGTTACCAAAGACACATGAAACATAAATACATTGAATAATTTGGAATAACAAAATGGGTTAATTATTCTGTATAGATCTGCTTTCATTTGATGCATCGTATTTAATTCATGTTTTCATATCTATGCCATTGTTGCCATAACATTATTTCACTAATTGTATGTATTTGTTTTGTTTTATTCGAGGTGGAGAGAATGTTAGGTAACGACATGTCTCTGTAATCATTTCAGAAACAAACGGAAAGCCTTTCGATACACATCTGCCATGCTGATTTGACAGGCTAGCTAGCTGTGCATGCCGAGCAGCCAGCGCCACACAGCCACCAGGCCGGACAGCGCGGGTGGGCATTCCGCTGCGATCGAGGCCAGGCTACTCAGTGGCTGCGTGGCGTGGGGAGCGGAGAGAGCTCCGTATAATTTGCCTCTGTTCATGCTGATGTCAAAACAAGGAATGAATTGCGCATGCGCGAAAGACGTCACCAGCTGCATGCACTGATGAATAGTGCGTTTGCTAATTCGGTCTTGGCTCGCACACGCGGCCACATGCAGACCGCTGGGCTTTTGTTGGGGGCTTCGGTTTCTCGCACGGTGAAAAGAATCTCGTTTTCAGGGTAGGAAATGGTGCTTATATAGTTGTAGTAAACGGGTTAATGTAAACTTGTACAAAACAACTTTATGTAACAATTATTTTAAAGAACGGAGTGAGATGTGGCCCAGCAAAAGTGGGGTTGGGAAAAACGAGATGAACCAACCAATGAAAGAAATTAATTAGTTTGACTTTCATTGTAAAAATGCTCTTAATTCCTCTATGAAATTAAAAACAGAATGATATCAAGAGAACTTACATCTCAAATTATGACTCATACAAATTAACCTATTGCCTAAGGGAAACAGGTGGGTCCTGTATAAACTCTATGGGAATTGCCAAATCTAGGAGTGATCGGGTTAATAAAACAAATAAAACATTCATAGATAATAATAATAACAACTATACATTTATATCGCACACATCTGTCAGCAGACACCTGTGGCACACAAGTATCATTATCACTCCTTGGTCATCTGGGCACATTTCTACGTAATTATTTTGTGCACTTTCTCAACTCCCTGGTAAGATACATAGTGATAACAAAAGGAATCGTTTGTGTCTTCTCTCTAGAGGGCAATGTTTTCCACTATTCAAATCAGCCTTGTTCAAAAGCCCGGACCCCCTCCCCTAGCTGGCTTCTGGCCGTTGAACTGCAGTAGACTCAGGTTTTAGAAGGTACCTGCCATATTGGCGTCTTGATGGTAAACTGTGATATACACAGGTTGTAGAAGGTACCTGTCATCTTGGCGTCTTGACGGTGAACTGTGGTAGACACAGGTTGTAGAAGGTACCTGTCATCTTGGCATCTTGACGGTGAACTGTGGTAGACTCAGGTTGAATCAGATACCTGCCATCTTGAACTCTCTACGGTAAACTGTGGTAGACACCGGTTGTAAACCGTAGCTGTCATCTTAAGAGTCTTGACGGTGAACTGTGGTAGACTCCGGTTGAAGAAGGTACCTGCCATCTTGACATCTCTGTGGTAGACACAGGTTGTAGAAGGTAGATGTCATATTGGTGTCTTGATGGTGAACGGTGGTAGACACAGGTTGTAGAAGGTACCTGTCATATCAGTGTCTTGACGGTAAACTGTGATAGACTTAGGTTGTAGAGGGAACTTGTCATTTTCGTTTCTTGACGGTAAACTGTGGTAGACTCAGGTTGTAGAAGGAACTTGTCATCTTCGTTTCTTCACGGTAAACTGTGGTAGACACAGGTTGTAGAAGGAACTCTCCATGAAGGAATCAGCTCGTTTCCATGACACCAACTTCTTCTGCTGCAGCTCCTTGGCCGTTGGTATCCCAGGATGATGAGGGTCCTACAATGAAAGAACCCAAAAGGGCTTTTATAATTATTCTAAGTTATTATTTATGTTTTGTATTTAAATTTCCACATCTACATGTACAGGCTAAAAACTGTCAGCATATGACATAATAAACTGAGGGCAATGTTGAAAATCTTAAACACATTGGGTGATTTCAAGTATGGTGTTTGGGGTTGGTGTTAGTGCTTATTAAACACTAACACCGGCCTTAGGCACCATATTTGAAATGACTTCGTGTTAGGATGGTATACAGTGACATTGGGGGATTTCAAATATGGCGCCTAAGGCCGGTGTTAGTGTTTAATAAGCACTAACACCAACCCCTAACACCATACTTGAAATCACCCATTGTATCACTTCTTTAAAGTTGCAAACAATTAAGGATTTACACTGGAATTACACTATAATTCATGATTTTCACTGAAACAGAGCTATTCGATTTTGGCACAAGCATCCAACAAGCGCAATAATACAAAAATTTACGTCACATTATTGAAGACAATGACCAAAAGAAATTTGGGACCAGTCCAGAAGGGGTGAACTTCAAAGATATTTCCAAAAGTGATATTTGTGATGTCAATCATATAATGTACTGACATCATAAGACCCTTCCCAATAATGTGTGAAAGTTTTGTGGAGACATAACACTGTTTACTTAATGTAATAAGGTGACAATTGATGTCAGGTTTTATCTAGATCCGTTTATATATCTGAATTTGAATACTGTTTGCCTACCATCGCAAAGCATCCCGGAACGCTTTTAATTTCAATCTTAAATAATCTCATATTGAAACAATCAAACCCAATGTCATTCTTCTGTTACCATAAGTCAAACAACATGGTACAAAAGTAGTGGGAAAGATCGAAGTGATTTTGGTTGTATTTGATAGTGTTGAGAGACATCATTTAAAACTTTCCAAATCACACAATGATAACTACCATGGTGTGTCCACAATCTAAATGTTGATTCCTTTGATAGTGAAATACAAAAATGATCAAACATTGAGGACTCTGTTCTTCATGAGTCCCACAGTATGCTTATCCGTGTGGTAAATTCACATGACTGTTTGAGAAAAATAAGACAAATTACTGTATATGCCATATCAGGACTTTACTACAATTTCGTGAGTGGTTAAATTTGCGTTCCGCTGTTGGGAACAGGCAATCATGACCGTCTTGAGAGAGATGCTAGTGCATTAATTAATGCAATACACATGCGTGTATTGCCTTGCATTTGGTGTCAATAGCTTTGGCATGTTGTTCATTTTGTGATTCACAAGTGATTTGCGAAAATAAACCCCTCGCGAAATATATGGCGTATAGAGTATTTGAGAAGAAGAATATCAATTTGAATGTAGCATACCAGAATGAGCAAGTAGGAGTGCTTGGGTGCAATATGAACTCCCACCACTCCTTTGGATGAGGAATCACCATCACCACCTACACAGCCAAATGACAAATAATGAGAGAAAAAACATACAAACATTAAACATAATTCGAACATCATATTCATGAAAAGTGGTCTGGTGATGTGCCGCTATTCACATCAGTATCAATCATAGCACTTTATGTCATTGCCGTTGTCGATTATGTTGTTGTTATCATCATCATCACTATCATCATCACCATAATCATCATTATCATTATCATAATCATGATTATTAAATTATCAATCATTACTCATATTAATATCAATATCATGTTATAATTATTATCATTATTATCATTAAACTATTATTATCAATCTTGTCAACAGACACACACTGTCATCACATTCCTGCTCAATAAAGCACCTTTCCCACTCCCTTTGGGAGTATTCAAGGCAGTCATTTTGTTAGGCATTGAGAATACCTATATTCATGGCATCTGTAAAACTAAGCACGGAATGAGTGAATGCAATTATCTCTCTCTAATCAATACTTAAACTTGGTTCGAAGATACAGAAGGATTTTGCTTCATAGAGTTTGCAAAATCAAAATACTGCGTTGGTAATTCTATAAAATGTATAAAACATTACAGTATAACATTTTTTTTTCTATCATCATTTAAAATCATTTTCTCATGAATATTTGAGAACCTACCCATCATGATAGGAGTGCCACGTGTCTTGAAGTGCTGTGCAAGCTCTGGAATGATAGCAGGCAACTCCTTGCCAGAGCTCAGGTGGATGATTCTTCCTGGCACCTGCATAGAAATGTTAAAATAATTAAATATAATAATGATGATGACACACATGATAATATCAATAACACTAATACACACAACAACAAAAATATATAGTAATAATGCAAGCTGAGGAATGGTAGCATGTAACTCCTTGCCTGAGCCGAGGTGGATGATTCTTGGAACCTGCACAGAAAATTCCAAGACAATTTGTCATTACTTTCTGGAAATGTTTTACTTCCATCATTAAGATATTATCAACCAATAAAAGTAATGAAATATGCCTCTGCCATATCTTTATACCTCATGATTTTGATTTAGCTATTTTGAAAATTTGATGTTTGTAACCACTGCTGTATTGTACATGCCACTGCAATTCAGCTTGTAAGCTCTGCGAATGTGGCATTTTGTTTGCTGAATAACAAATACCATTATCATTATCTTGACAGACATTAGCATAAATTGCAAAAAAAGATACAATCAACCTGATTTTCTTTTCTTATTTTCATCTATAATTTATAATTCTGGTCATTTTCTCTCTGTTTGAAATATCACTTACATTCCGACAGAAGTTTAGACATTTAAGGAGACTGCAATTGATCCAATCGAGTCCTTAGAACCAACAAAGGTTTCAGGCTTGTCTAACTTAGCAACACGAAACTCTGGGAAACTAAGTATACAATTAAAGATTCTACACCTAAATCATATAAAATACTTACATTGTGAAAGAAGTTGAGACAGAGTGAGACTTCAACTGATCCAATCCAGTCCTTGGAACCAATAAAGGTTTCAGGCTTGTCTTGCATAGCAACATGAAACTCTGGGAAACTTAAAGGGTACCGCCGGGCATGATAAAACCAATCCTTAGTTGTTTTGGTACTATAATTGAATACCAATCATACTCTCATGGGGTCTGATATGTTTCTGTAATTTGAGAACAATGCAATTAATTACTACGACCTACGGAACCACGGCTATTTACTGGTTCGCGCGCGCGACTTTGTTTGCACGACCGCTCAATCAATACGCGTACGTTATTATGGTAGTATGCGATTTATCGCATAGCCCATGCGATAGTTAGTATCGTTTCGCGCGTGCTCGCACTCTAGCCACGGCCACCGCATCGCACCATATCTCTGCATGCATGCAATATGACGGTTAGGGTAAGGGTTAGTGTTAGGGTAATATATATTTAAAAACCAACACCAATCAAGCAATCCGAAATAGCTCCGTGGATAGAGAGTTAGATTGATACGCTAGAGATCCCTGGTTCGAATCGTACCTTGGTCCAATGTTTTTTGTATTTGCTATTCGTTCGGCACTCGACTAAATGTTCGAAATTATACAAGTCGGAAATTTCGGGTATGCATATGGTCTGTGGCCAAGTCGATAATTCACAAGGAGTTGCTGAATGGTTTGGGAAACGCAAATTCGCAACCCGCCCGACCCTAAAAATACCGCCGACCCTAAAGGTTTTTTCTGATAAAAAAAAAAATAATAATAAAAAAAAAAATTCCAATTGCGATATGTGTTATTTGTGTGTTATATATGTTTTGGTGTAATTTGCGAATCCTGAAGAAAAAAAAAACCTACCTACCTACCCTAATGTTTGGTTGCCCGTTACTCCAATTCAACAATTTATTGTTTTGGGCCTTATAGCGCTACTCGTGTCTCTCCCTCTCTCTCTCTCTTATAGCTCCGTCTATATGCACTGTGCTGCAGCAGCGCGCGCACACAAGCGATTTTCGAGATTTTCTCTGCTTGCTGCGATATATCGCAGATGCGATCAATAAGAGGATCGTTAAGTGGTATCGTTATCGGAATTGCGCTGACAGAATGAGTGATATGTGATATTAAAAATGATTCCCTAGCAATGTAGAAATACTTTCAGGATCACAGACTTGTTTTGTATGTTCATTTGGGATATGTTTTTGATATAAGAGAGCTAAATCTCTGTCCGGAGGTACCCTTTAAGTATACAATTAAAAATGCTACACCTAAATCATACAAAATACTTACATTGTGAAAGAAGTCGAGACAGAGTGAGATTTCAACTGATCCAATCCAGTCCTTGGAACCAACAAAGGTCTCAGGCTTGTCTTGCATAGCGACGAGCGCTTCCTGGATTTCACGCAGCCTTGGTTCTTCTTTCTTAATCGTAGACATCTCTCCAGAAGTTTTGTCCCCCTTCCCAGATTTATCTCCAGCAGTATCTTTCTTGGCTGTAGACTTTTCCCCACGAGGTTGTCTGGCTAGGCGAATGTGAGAGCAAAGGGTCTGCAGTGTCCTATAGCCACAACCCCAACCCTGTAAAAATACAAGGGAGACAAAACAACATTTAGTAAACTAGAGACGTATGTCTATTCCTGCATGATAAGTGGGCAGATTTTCACCTCAATAGCAAGATTTATTCACTTTATTTACAATATCATTCAATTGAAAATGAATAGATAAATGAGAGAATGAATTTGTCACGGGTTGAGTTGGAAATTAACATTCCTTTGCCCATATTTTTGGTTGCTATACATACAACACTAAACCCCTTTATACGATCAGTTTGTATCGTGAGGGTAGCTATTTTGCATCTAGATATTCATGACCGAGGCTGACATCGAGGGCTTCATCGAGGTCTCTATTGAGGCCGTCCATGCGATCTCATCGCGCGTTCGCAAAAGGCCAACGACATTACTAGTGCACCAATGATACGTTTATTACCAGGTTTCCCCTTATTAATTTTATTTGTGTGTGTTTGTGCGTGAGTGCGTGTGAATGCTGATCAATGTGATTGGGACCGTGAAAACAATGTGACACTTTATTCGCATCTATAATGTATTCTTTAAATATTGTTGAAAATATCTTGAAAACCATCACAGCCAGTGGTAGGAGATGTAGCTTCCTCTAACCAGGATGGTCTCTCCCTTGGATTGAGGGGATGGTAGATAACGGTGGACATCCCTACAGAGAAAGCAATGTTATGGACCCTGTCTATTAATAGAGGTCACCTGTCTATCTTGGTCACTATACACAGGTTTGACTGTACCTGGTCTTGGAAGCCATCGCAGCCATAGTGGTAGTTCCACTCACCAGGACAGTCTCTCCTTTGGATTGAGGGGATGGTAGATCACGGTGGACATCCCTACAGAGAAAGCAATGTTATGGACCCTGTCTATAGAGGTCACCTGTCTGCATTGGTCATTATACACAGGTTTTTACTTTACCTGGTCTTGGAAGCCATCGCAGCCACAGTGGTAGTAGATGTAGCTTCCTCTCACCAGGACAGTCTCTCCCTTTGCTTGAGGGGTTGGTATACCAAGGTGGACATCCCTACAGAGACGGCAATGTTATGGACCCTGTCTATAGAGGTCACCTGTCTACATTGGTCACTATACACAGGTTTGACTGTACCTGGTCTTGGAAGCCATCGCAGCCATAGTGGTAGTAGATGTAGCTTCCTCTCACCAGGACAGTCTCTCCCTTTGCTTGAGGGGTTGGTATACCAAGGTGGACATCCCTTCAGAGACGGCAATGTTATGGACCCTGTCTATAGAGGTCACCTGTCCACATTGGTCACTATACACAGGTTTGACTGTACCTGGTCTTGGAAGCCATCGCAGCCATAGTGGTAATAGATGTAGCTTCCTCTCACCAGGACAGTCTCTCCCTTTGCTTGAGGGGTTGGAAGATCATGGTGGACATTCCTCAGAAGACCTGGATCTTCCATCACCTTTCCTCTAGATTAAAAAAGAAGAATAAAATGCATCATAATGATGGACTCTATAACAATGGCCTGTATAGAGACTTTTTTTTTTTTTTTTTGTATATAAGGTGCTATTGTAATAATAGCCAATAAGGCGAGACATACATCAAACTCAAATACGGGCATTAAAGCACCATAAATGACATCCTCATCGGCCAATCAGTGGCTTAAGGAAAATTAAATTAAATTAAATTAAATAAAATAGTGCCTCATCTATGTGACACCATCAATAAATAACAGGTGCTGATGTACTCGTCGCTTGAAAGATTGAACACCAGAGTCGTTGATCTCTCCAACTGTGCCCTCTGGTAGGCTGTTCCAAAGAGTGACTGCTATGTGGAGAAAGCTTCTACCTGTTGAGTAGGTTCTAGAGGTGGGTATTGTAAGGGCATGTCTCGGCATTGCCCTGCTGGTTCGTGTTGATCTTCTTATCACGTATGGTTGAGGGAGCATGGACTTCATGTCTGAGGGACAAAGGTTGGTCTGCATCTTGTATAGTACTGTTGCAGCAGCCACACGTCTTCGGTGTTGAAGAGATGGGATGTTCAGTTGTGATTGTGCGTCTTCTTCATTCACGCCAATGACTCGTAAAGCTTTCCTCTGGATAGAGTCCAGCAGTCCAAGTGCAGTGGTAGATGCATTCATCCAGCATAGTGAAGTCATACTCCATTACGCTGCGAATTTGGGACTTGTAGATGGTAGCTTTTCCTGCGACATAAAGCTTGGTAGCTACCCTCCTTAACGCTCCTAGTTTTTGTCCAGCTCTTGCTGTTAAGTTGGTGATATGTTTTGTCCAAGTAAGTTTCTTGTCCACAGTGACTCCCAGGATGACAAGCTCATCCACTTCCGTTAGTGTGGAGTTCCCGAAATGTAGGTCTGTCCTTGTTGGAGTTCTCTTCCGAGAGATTATCAGGGCTTTACACTTGCTTGGCTCGAATGTTACTTTCCACTTGTGAGCCCAAGTCCATAGTCTATCCAGGTCTCTGTTTAGGCTTGCTGATGTTGCCTCAGCATTGTCAGGGGATCGGATTTCACAGAAAAGGGTGGAGTCATCCGCATATAGGTACAGGGTATTTTCATAGTTATCTCCAATATCATCAATGTAAACAGAGAACAGTAGTGGACAGAGTACTGATCCCTGGGGAACTGAAGCATTAATTGGTGAAGTACTTGATGATTGTCCAGACAAGACAACTCTGATAGATCGATCCGAGAGATAGCTTTGGATCCAGGTCAGTAGCTTGCCGGTAACCCCTTTGGCTTTCAGCTTGGATATGAGACTGCCATGCCAGACTTTGTCGAATGCTCCTTTGATATCTAGCGCAATAAGGCAGATTGCCTCTGTCAAGAGAGCTGGACCACTGCTGAGAAAGGATGGTGAGAATGTCAGCTGTGCTGTGGTGGGGCCTAAAACCAAACTGTCTGTCAGATATGAGTTGGTGTTGTAGGAGGTAGTTCTGGATCTGCTTCTGGACAACCGTTTCCATGACTTTGCTGATGTTGCTCAAAAGCGAGATAGGCCGGTACATATTAGGATCAGCCTTTGAGTCCCTTTTGTGGATTGGTATGACCTGAGCAGTCTTCCATTTGCTTGGGAACACTCCTTGAGAGAAGCAGAGCTCGTATAGGCAGCTGAGAGGTCTTGCTAATTCCGCACTACATTCCTTCAGGACTCTGGTAGGAATGTTGTCCGGGCCAGTAGCTTTGTTGGGGTTCAGTTTTCTCAAGAGTCTCTTAATGTCCTTAGCCTTGAAGACTACTTATGTGGTGTGGTTTGATGAATGTCTGGGGGAGGTTCTTCTGGACCGTCAAGTTGACACTTCCTGGCGAAGATCTGACCGAAAACTTCTGCTTTTTTGCTCACAGTTGTGTAAGATTGATCCTGATCCTTCAAGACAGGTATGTCGACTGTAGCCTTCTTACCAGACAGTGTGTTCACTTTGCGCCACCATTCTTTGCTGCTGAGGCTTCCATCTTTTAACTCCTCTTTTAGCTTTTCATCATGGTGTTTTTTTGCCTGTTTCTCTAGTTTATTGTAGTCGCTTCTGGCTTCTTTGAATTTCTCCCTATTTTCTTGCGAGTCATTCTTTTTCATTTTGTTGAAGAGTCTCCTCTTCTTGGAGGCAGCTCTCCTACAATGATCGTCAAACCATGCTTTGTCCCCTGTCTTCTTGGCGACGGTTTTGCTGGGGATGTAAATATCCATCGCGTCACAGATAATGTTAGTGATATTGCTGCATGCAGTTTCTGGATCAGACTGTAGAGCTTGAGACCAATTTGCTGAAGATAGGAAGCCACGCATCCCCCAGAAATCAGCTTTGTCGTAGCGCCAAACCTTCCTTCTGTAGGGCTTGTCTCTGTTGAGTGGCACTTCTAGTTTAACAAGAACTGGATTGTGGTCAGACGTGCCAAGCCTTGCAAACGTTGTTGAGGTAGCAGCCAGATCAGTCAGGACCAGATCAAGGATCTGGTCTTCTCTAGTTGGTTCTCTTACGATTTGTTGTAGGCCAAGGGAGTTAGATAACTCCAGTGTTCGTCTGCCAGCAGTGTCTGTGGTCTTGCTGCCAAGCCAGTCTGAGTTGTGCACGTTGAAGTCCCCGAGTAGGACCATAGATTGGGCGCTAAACTCAGTCAGTTTTTAGTAGGGTGGTAGTATCGAGATAGTTGATTATGTCAGTTGGTATTGGGTGGTCAATAAACAGCAGCACAGAGAAGCTTCTGTGATATAAGTGTCACTGAGAACCACATCAGTTCAAAGTCGGGGGATCAAGGTCTGAGTCGTGGTAGATCGCAATCCCTTCTTGGCAGTAGACAGCTATACCTCCGCCTGTAGTATGGAGTCGGTCTCTTCGGCAACAGAGCGAATAGCCAGGAATGGTAATGCAGAGACTTCATATTAAAGGGTACCACCACTCAAAAATAATATTCTTATTAAAGAAAGTTAACATCTTTAGTATTCCATTCCACCAACGAGTTGCGAAGACTAATGTGTTCAGAGCGAACGAATCGCCCGGGAATCTATTGTCTACAAACGTACGCGCGAATAGCATTGGCGCTCTCGCAAATGGTTGGCCCGTATGGAACCAGGAAATAGTAGTAGTGGTGGATATTAATTGCTTTGTTTATGAATTACACAACCCTTTGCAAAAATGTTGCGTATCTATTTGATATCACAAAACGGTACCAAAACATATAATAATGTGTTGTTCTTTGCCTGGTGGTCTTCTTTAAAGAAGAGCAATGAGAAGAGAGGCGTGATCGTGGTCAGGACCTGCTAAAGAACAAACTCACTAAAAGATATTACAGCATTTCCAAAGACATTGGCCCGTATTCACAAAGGAGGTTTGTACAAACCACGGTTCAAACCGTGGTTTACATCTATGGAATGCCAATTGTAAACTGATGGAGAGAGAATGTGTACCATCAATATTGTTAACAAGGAATTTACATTCTCTCTCCATCAGTTTACAATTGGCATTCCATAGATGTAAACCATGGTTTAAACCATGGTTTGTACAAACCTCCTTTGTGAATAAGGGCCATTGTCCAACCTTGATAGTTAACATTGACAGGTTATATGTGAGTTTTTCACACAGGAGTGGACATCCATCTAAAGCTCTGATCATCCATCATCTTTGCGCTAAATGGGCAATTCCAGCGTGACAGACGGGACATCCACTCATGACTTTTTAACAGTATTGATTGATTTGTAGGTAAATAGTTAAACATTAACAGGAGTTTTTATGCTTATGATATTAAATTGCAGTCATACTTTCAAAATATATGAGTTTAATTTTGTGTAACCTCTGACCTAGTTGTCAATGGGTCGTTAAAGTCAGCGTGACAGACGGGACACACTTTTACCATGCTTTTTTCACGACCTTACTTCATTTAAAATCCCTGCTCACTGGATGGTCTTACAAGGTTGCTCATGTCTGTGGGTTATTACTTGCCTAGGGCCAGTTCTATGCCACTACCAAGGGAAATCCCTTATGTTTGTCTTACATGTGAAAAAACCCAAAATAAGAGCGTGACAGACAGGACAAGAAAAACGTGACAGACTGGACATGTACAATTCCTATGGGAGAATTGGACAATCTGTAAAATATACATTTCCAGTCATTTTTGGGAGTTTTTCTGAAATAAATTGTACCTTTACTGACAATAGTAGTTGCTAAAAGATAAAAGCAGCATTAATTTTGATATTTTAATTGATTGAGGTAGGTAAACTATGAAATAATCAAATTTTTCATAGTGCAACACGATATCCAATGCATGGGACTGTAGGAAAATCCTAAAATCCACCCAAAATACCTAAAATTTAGTTTTTTGCAGGTTGTTTAAGTTGATGTCATCCACTATTGTGATAAGCCTATTAAGTGACAGTTGGAGCTAAACAGATTGATCATAAAACAGCAACAAACTAGTTGAATTAAGAAATGAATAGTAAAAAAGAGCGTGACTGACGGGACAAAAACGTGACAGACGGGACAAACGGGACAAGATAAAAACATTGATAATTATCTTCATAACATATATTTTAACAAAAATTGAGTGTTAATGTAAAGGTAATAGGCCTTAGTTAATAAATATAACGTTTGACCCAAAATTAATCGCAGGTTTTTGCTAGGAATTAATTAATCATTAAAAAATGTGACAGACGGGACAAAAATTGAGTTGAATTTGACCTCCAATAAATATACGAAATACAGGTATTTTGGGAAATTTTCAATATTTATGTGAATTTTCACTTCTTTTCTGTTATTTGCATTCAGCTTTTGAATATGAATCTAGATATAATATGGATATTATCAGTTTCAAATTACCCTTTTTTATTACAAATATGTCTTAATCCAATTAAATAATATGTCTACAAATGCAGATTTTGGGCAAAAATGGCAAAATATCAAAAAAGCAATATACGGTTACAGTAAGTTCAAGTCATGCATTATCAACTATCATAGTATCAGGAGAAAAAAAAATCCACAACAAACTATTTTTAAAAATTTTTAGTAGACATTTTCATGGAATTGCCCAATGACTATATTTAGCCATGTGACGTCCATAGAACTTGTGCAAATGTAAAGCTAAAGGACAACATCGGGGGATAACATTAACATTCATAACAGGATGTGAGCTCCTGTGGAGTTTATAACGCTGGAATTTCGACATTCCTCATTGAGTTAAAATAACAGACAGCTTGCAGTCACACAAATGCTTTTCTAAGACAATCTATCACAGCCTGAAAACAGATCAACAAACATGATCAGTTTATAAAACAACATTTAGAATTACTGTACACACAATTTGAATTCATACAACAAACATTCAAACTACATTTGTTTCAAACTGATCCACAAAAACAAATGCAACTAACACAGTCTTGATCAACACAATCAAGAAATGCTTGAGTTTAGGTTTGGAACCACTACATTTTAGTTGACCCTTTTGGCTTTTCTTACAATGTTAGAGCATATCCGAATTCCGATACGTTCTACTTCCACCATATCCGAATTCCGATACGCTCTACGTCCACCCCAACTTCTTCGCTCTCACTCTCAGTCTCATCTCACTCTTACTGGCACAGCTCTCACTCAGTACCTCTTCATAAAATATCAATATGGCCTTACCAAAATAAAAACTAGTCGAGCACCTGAATTTCCTGAAATTGAATTAAACCAAATTGATCGAAGCTGTGCAGTACGAAACTTTGAAAGCTGAGCTGCGAAACACATGGCCCGCGGCGGTAGTCTTCATCAAGCCTCGACATCAAAGAAAGGAGAGGTCGACTTTTATTTACTGAAATCTACTCCAAATATTCATAGACAATGTAGAATGCGATTTGGCATATTTCATATCAGGGGACTCAAATGTTGTTTGGAAATTTGAAAAGTAGCTATGCGTTTATTATTAAATAAGGACTAATAATTATTTTGTCCATTTTGGTGAGGGGGGAGTGCCCCAAGCCCAGCACATCCCGTCCCCGCCCCCGCCCCCCCCCCCCCCCATACGTACACATACAGTAAGCCTCGGCTTAAAGATAGTGTTGAGTATAGGTATTTCCCGAAGTGCCCCCCCTTATATTTGTTGTGATATAATGAAAAACTGACTGTCAAATTCGAAAGAACATGTAATTTTAATGACAGAATAATCTTTATTTGATCAAACTCTGTTCAGAAACGGCTGAAATATCCATATCATGTATTTTTATTAAAAATGTTTTTCACCGGCAATCACCGAGCGATATTTAGACTTTTTAGAAAAATTTCAAAAAATGCTCGAAGACTACTGTGAAAAAAATCAGAATAGGTTTTGAAAAAGTCGTTGATGATATCTCTATTGAATCATTATTTTAAACAACATTAAATGCACAATTTTGTATGAAAAAAGGCTAAAACCAATGATTTTTTTAAATAGCGCCCTCTTGAGTTGTAACAGCTCTTTTTGAATGATAACAGGGTTTTTACTTAGTTGTTGGCAACTTGTGTATACTTTTCGAGCATGGTGAAGTTATATAACTATTACTTTGTACCGTAATGGTGCCGGTTTTGGTTATTAGTAGGGGAGACCGGGGCTAAAAGTAACAGGGGTACGTTGTAACACAGCCTGTTACTCTACCATAGATGGCGGGGCGTCGATCCGTTTTTGCGATTGGGGGGGGGGGGGAGAAATTTGAAAAAAAAATTCCAGGGTGACCACTGAGAGAGCTAAAAGCCCCACATTGGCATGCCCGGAAGTTTTATTATGCGCTCTTTGAAAGTGTCTTGATGGCTCGAAGACCTGACTTTGGGGGGCACCCCGGATATTTGGGGACAATAATGGGGGTCCAGGGGACGGAGCCCCCGGAAGCTTTTAGATTTCAGACATGTGCAACTCCTATCATGGGTGTTAAAATTGTATAACATAGTGAACCTACTCGTAACGTATTTTTAGCATGTTTAAAGGGCATAGCGAGGAAAAGATTGAGCCTTGCATGAGATGGATCCACGTGATCCTGTATACTATAGAGCCATCGATATAGTCTAGGGCATTCTGCTCCCATGAAACTAAGCAAGGGCGTCAACAACTTCTCAAAAGTGAAGGAGAGACATTGCGAGGAAGCGAAGCGACCGAGCGGGGGAGGGTGTGGGAGGGGGTGTCCCCCTCCCACAGTAGGGAGCTTTTGTATTTTTGGGCGTGAAATTGTTCGATTTGGTGCACACCTGAGACAGAAATTTCACGTAATATGAAGTATATAAGTATGGAATCAAACATACATAATGACAAAAGGAGGGGGACAATCTCCTCCACTTTCAAATGTGGAGGGACATGATATTCCAATTTGATTTGCGTTCAGCGCATATGGACCGAATTGACTGAAAGATATATTTCAGATTATTTTATTTTCTGTGACGGTGTGCTATCTATAGATGAGGGTTTAATAAACTTCGTTTGAGGTGTGCGTTTGAGAAATTACACTGCCCAACACATTTCGAAAGGTGAGTTCCCGCAACCAAAATGAAACTTGCAATATGAGAAACTGTATGCGCGCGAAGCGCGCAGCAATAAAGAGATTTACAGTCCTTTTCAAACTAAAAAAAACGGCTATTTTGAAGATTAATTATTGATAAATGTGTCTTTCCCCGCTTTGGCATTATATCACTCGATTTTTTCTTCCTCATTTTCAGAATTATTGGGGGGGCGAAATGATATGTTCGCCCCCCAATATTTTCATTGGGGGGCGACTGCCCCCCCCCCCCTGCCCCCCCCCCCCCCCCCAGGATCGACACCCCTGCAACTTGCCCCGAGAGCGGGGCAAGTTGCAACATGGCATTTTCATTTTTTATCACCTCGTTTACTGAGAACTACTTGATATCTAACCATGGTATTATGTGTCACACTAGCATACACTTTGAAGATTAGTAACATATCGGTAATTGAACTTACAGACAAAACGATTTCATTTTATGGCTAAAACTTTAAAAAGTGTTACTTTTAGCCCCGGTCTCCCCGAATACTCAACTATCCCTTTAAAGGGGTAGTTTAGTTTTGGTAAGGCTGAACTTTAGTAGCCAAAACCTGGCCTGCACAGTAACATTATAAACTCCACCATGCTCGAAAGGTATACAAAATTACAAACAACTAAGTAAAAAGCCTGTTATCATTTAAAAAAGAGCCATTTAAACACAAGAGGGCGCTTTTTAAAAAGGCATTGGTTTCAATCATTTTTCATACAAAATTATGCATGTGATGTTTTATTGATATAATGAATAAATAGAGAGATCATCAACAACTATTTAAAAAACGCTTTTGAACATTTTTGAAAAAGTGCAAGCATTTTTTTATTTTTTTCTAAAAATCATCTAATTATTTGGGCCCCAAATAATTATAAGATCAGATATATTTATTGATATTTCAGCCGTTTCTGGGTCGATTTTGACCAAATAAAGTTTATTCTGCCATTAAAATTGCATGTTCTCTCAAATTCGACACTCAGTTTTTCATTACCTCACACACAAATTGTGATGTGCAGCGCCTTTACCAAAACTAAACTACCCCTTTAATTGCAGGGGTGGGCTGATACAATTTTAACAATGTTTGAGTTTTGGTATAGAGGGCGCTACACGAATTTTTTGTTGTTGTGAGGTAATGAAAAACCAACTATCAAATTTGGAAGAGCATACAAGTTTGATTGATGACACAATAAACGTTTTTTTTTTTAATAAAAAATATTAATAAATAATATTTATATCCATTTATAATTATTGTATTAAGGCCCCACACACATTTAATCATTTTAAATCAGCCACTGAAAAAAAAATGCTTACATTTTTAAAAAATGTACAAGATGTTTTTAAAGGGACTTAGTAAAATTGTCCAAATCCTCAAAATAAAATTTTAATTCTAGCGGTGGTCGATGGGACCGGTTTCGGTTTTTCAAATTTCCCTTCGTTACAAAGATAATAGGTACGATCGAAGTATTCAGATAAGAAAAACTCCCCCGGAGTTTTTAAACCGTGTACAAAGTGAGTGCAGTGAGTTAGTGAATATCACTTTCATGCAAATTGCATTTTCGCTCATTTCTTGGCCATGCAATGTCCATTTGACTTGAAATTTAGAAACACAATACCCTGTGGACATAATATGAGATAACAACAATCCCTTCATCACTTTTTGCACATGTCAACAAAGTTACTAGATCCCTTTAATAGTTGTTGATGATCTCTCTATTCAATAATTATTTGAACGAATTATCACATGCAAATATTTTTATTTGAAATGTTTGAAACCAATTAATGTTTAAAGAGCGCTTTTATGAGTTTTACGGCTTTTGAATTGTAATAGACTTTTTACTTATAGTCGTTTGTAAGAAAAATAAACAAATACTTTCGAGAAGGGTGGAGTTATAAATAGTATAAGTTTGTAATGAACTTGGTGAACTGGACTATCCCTTTTAATAATTTGTTCCGCCCTGATCAATTTAGTGCGGAAAGATTAAAAAGAAAGTCACATTCCGATAAAATAATTTCTTTCCATGATGCCAAACCTGATCAATTTATAGATTCGAATTATTTTTTGACGGGGGTATGCCGCACGGAACTCTGAAATGGGGGTCTTAGAGCTGACTACATTAACACAAAATATAGGGTCTTTGGAGCTACAACTCCAGGCGCGCCGGAAGCAGTTTTGGATTGGGGGGGGGGGGGGGGGGGGCAAAACCCCAAGGGGGCTCACAATTTGTGTGTGTAGGGGCTCATGCCCAACCACATGGGTTGCAAACTTTGAGCCAGATGAGAGAGTGATACATTGCGAGGAGCGAAGCGACTGAGCGGGGGGAGGGTAGGGAGCTTTTGCATTTTTGGACTTGAAATTGTGCAATCTAGTGCATACCTAAATAGGAAATTCGGCTGTATTTGGGAAAGCGTGATATGATTTGATCGACCAGAAACCCCAAAACACACACACAACAACATAAACCATAATTATGTATGATCCAACAACACACAGCCAATAATGAGTCCCGAGGGAGCGAAGCGCCTGAGGGCTGGGGCAGGGAGGGAGGGGGAGGGTTTGGGAAGGGGTATCCCCCTCCCACGGTAATAAAGATTTTGCATTTATGGACTTGAAATTGTGCAATCTGGTGCACAAGTAGCTGGTTGAAAATGAATCCCCAAAATTCTTAATCCGCGGGGGAACCATCCCCTAGACCCTCTAATGGGGCCCTGTCAAAGTCGACCCTTGCTTCCCATCCGTAAATGAGTTTTGGTATAGAGGGCACTTCACAAAATATTTGTTTGTGAGATAATGAAAAACTGACTGTCACATTTGAAAGAACATACCATTTTAATGACAGAATAAACTTTAATTGATCAAAATCGGTTCAGAAACGGCTGTTTCAGGGTTTTAGCTCCAAATACCCTATATTTTGAGATTGTAGTCAGCTCTTAAGACCCCCATTTCAGAGTTCCGTGAGGTACACCCATTCAAAAAATAATTCGAGTGCCCCCCCCGGCCCCCCCCCCCCCCTCCGGGACTAATCCCGTGCGCGTACATTCCCGATCACATATCGATTGAAAATGAACAGCAAGCGTATTGACCAAAGACTAGTCAAATAAATATGGCAGCACACGTGAGCTCGACTCTCTTCATCAGAAATTTGCCTTATTCTGCATCGAAAGATGATCTTGAGACACTTTTTGAGAATTATGGACCAATAAAGCAATGTTTTGTTGTCACTGAGAAAGGTAATCCATTTAAGACAATTATATACGACAAAACGTGTATTTTCTAGGCCGACATTCTAGATGAGTATTTGTGGGTAGCCCCACCCGTTCATAATTGTGTAACCTAAGTATAATTATAATAATTATAATTTACATTTGCTGCTTGATCATTTTGAAGTTGAAATGAAAAAAAAAATTGAATGATGCAGTCATGCAACTTGATATTGCCTAATGTAATATTATAAAATATTTGTAACTAATTGTATGACTCTTTAAATTATCTCCATTAACAATTTTTTTGACAATTTTTAGTGCAGTTTGAGTTTACTTGTCTTTGAGTTTGACTTTGACATGTTTGAGTTTGACTTAAAAAAAACAAACCTTTGTTTGAGAATGAGATTGAGACTGAGAGTTTGAGATTTAGACCCAAAAAATCAGTAGATTCATATTCTGCTGTATGGTTTATAATTAGCTCCTGAAGACCGAAATTGTTCGCGCGCGTGAGTGACTCGATAGTACAGCGCTCAGTCGTGCGCGTTTGAGCTTGCTTACTAAATTAATAAATGGCTTAAAATCAGTGTGCGATGAGTGACAACATGAATACAGTAAGTTCGCAATATCAGTAGCGGCGCATGCTCGCAAATAGTGATGTAAACAAGGATGTAAACGAGGACAAATTGTATCCGCAAAGCCAAATTCCAAAACTCATAGTGAGGATCGTCCACATCTACAGAGTAAGTGGTCCACTCCAGTGGACCATTTACATGCAATATACGCTAATACGCTGGAGATAAGCATTCCGCCTATTCGTACACTGTACCGTTAAACAGTTAAAAGCTATGTTTTAGGACGCATCAGTAAGGAAAACGGACGGGAAATAATCATTTTTTTCCTACATTTTGCGTTTTTCAAAACAACAGAGTCGGTAATTATTATCAAAGTATTATATGAATCGTGAATTGCATAAACAAAAGTTTTTTTGCATTTGCTGGTAAATGGAGGGAGAAATCAGCCAACAAAAAATGTTTTTGTGTTAGTGCAGCAGGCGGAAGAGGTTGATCTCCGCACAACGCTATTGTAATGTACCTATGACATGTGTGGGATCGTCCACACATTACAAATACATTAGTGTTGTGGGGAGATACATCTCCCGTTTGCTGCACTATCCAGCGCAAAAATATTTTTGCTGACCGATTCCTCCCTCTATTTACCAGCAAATGCAAATTTGTTATTTTTTAATATGTGATCCAAAGTCATATATTCCACAGAGCGCCAGCGCTTGCGCTGGCACTCTACCACCACCTACCGAAGCCCCCAAATTTGCACTTTTGTATGCATGATATTTTGGGGAAATATATATACTATGTATGATCCGATACTTACCATCTACTCCTTCACAAATATGTGATGTAACTTGCCGCTAGATGAAAATAATGATTTTTAGCTCATTTCCCATGTAAAATCTGTGATTTTGACACCAGCCGACATCTTTCTGTGTCGTAGCGCGACTCCGAACAGGTTTTGAATGAAAGCTGATCGCGCTTTCGTCTCCATTCAAGTCGCCCGATTCCAATTAAACAGCAGATCTGACACGTTTAGTTGTAAGGAAAAACCACTAACGCGTCAGATCTGTTGTTTCATCTAGTGGCAAGTTACATTACATATTTGTGAAGCAGTAGATGGTAAGTATTGTATCAATCATATATTAATATTTCCCCAAAAATATCGTGCACATAAAAGTGCAAGTTTGGGGGCTTCTGTAGCTGGTCGTAGGGCGCCAGCGGCAGCGCAAGCGCTCTGTAGAGTTTTTGATATTTTGATGATAATTACCAACTCTGTTGTTTTGAAGACCAAAATGTAGATTAAAAAACAATCATTTTCAGTCAGTTTTCCGTAGCGAAGCTTCCTAAAACACAGTGATCAAATGTTGAACAAGAAATGTCCACCATTAATACCTTTTAACATGTTTTCACTAAATTTGTCCTGTTTTTTTTATTTATTGCATTTACAGGTGTAAAAGACAAATGCAGAGGATTTGGCTATGTCACATTTGCCGTGAGGTAAGAAATACTTCTTGTCAGGAGTGGAATCATATTATAATATGTTCAAACAGTAATGAATGGTTAATAGAATATAATTTTGTTGTGATCTAATAAAAGTACGTCCACCAAGTAGTGTATGAACATTTCACGTTAAATGGATATTTGCATTAAAAGTTATATTCACTAACTCATTGCACAGACATTGTACACAGTTGTGAAGATGCAGAAAAGACCATCAAAATAGCCAAAAGTCTTGAAGGAAGGAAACTGAAATATGCCAATGTAATCAACCAATAGGAAAGCTCAATTTCCCTTAATAAACATGACATCACATCTAATATACGTTTATTGTCTTTCTTCGGAAGATGCAGAAAAGGCCGTCAAAAAATCAAAAAGTCTTGAAGGAAGGAAACTGACTAAATGTCTACAGGGCAAAGATTTAAAAATAATATGATACCCAAAAGACTATTTTTGTATGCTTGCGAGGGGCAAACTATTTTGAAATAAGTGTATACAATGTGAACATTATCTTTCCAGGGCAGACGCAGAGAAGGCGATCAAAACTTCTAAAAGTCTTCAAGGAAGGAAACTGAAATATGCAACAGTAATCAACCAATATGAATGCTTAATTTCTCTCAGGTAATGATGATGTCATCATCTGATATACATTTATTGTCTTTCCAGGGAAGATGCAGAAAAGGCGATCAAAACTTCTAAAAGTCTTGAGGGAAGGAATCTGAAAGTCGACTTTGCGAACAGGAAACCAAAGAGAGAGAAAGAGCTGCCAGGAGGAACCCCTGCCCCTTGGAGTAATGAGAAGCAAAAGCCGAATAAAGGTACATTTGATGACATAAATGGTACCCTGGGGTACCAAGTGAAAATCCGCCATTTTGTTTAATTATTTATTTATATTTCAGGGCTGTACACTGGGGTACCAAAGAGTGTGAAATTATTCTCACTATGCTTTATTTACGTTCAAAATGCTCTCTTTGCGGCCGGGGTAGCGTGCATACAAGCGCTGCATGCACAACGCAATACACCAGCGGCGTCCATGAATGCTCTGCGGTACGGTTGTACTTCGGGTGGACACAAGATGGCGCTACACAACGTGGTACCCCGGTTACAACGGTACCCCGGGGTACTGGGTGTGTCATGATTTTCTCAGAGATTCAGTTATTTGTATTTTTTTGTCTATAGATGTTGATGCTTATGCAATGCTATAAATTAAACCTTTTTGCCTTGTGTCCCAGTCGGGCAAGTAAAAACAAGATTGTTCTACTTTCGGTGGCCAGAAAACTAAATCTGGTGGCCCCAAACAAAGAAGAACATAACAAATTCTGGTAAATTTGGTTGCCAAAATGGGCCAGTAGAATTTAGGATCAATGAAATTTGGTGGCCAGAGCTAATTTTGGGTGGCCCCGGGCCAGCGGACCTATGATAATTTGTGATGAGGCCTTTCTAATGGTATGAAAATCTATGTTTGGATTTTTACCGACAATTGCAGGGTTTTGCTATAGTAGCCAGTCACATGTTCACTTTCCTCTGATTTCGGTATAAAATGCATTCTCCACAGAACTAAGCCAAGTACCTTCTGACCCAGTCCTAAAAGGGTTTTATTTAATTGCGTACTGATATCTTCTTTACTTGTTCTTCTCCAGCAGAGCAAAATGACAAGCCAGAACCCAAACCTTCACAAATTGAAGAAAAGGGACCTCCACCACCACCACCCAAAGCAGAGAAGAAAGACAAGAAGAAGAATAAGACGAAGAACAAAAAAGTGAAAGAGGAATTAAAGCTGAAAGAAGCGGAGAGAGAAAAGAGAAAATGCAGGCTCATCGTTAGAAATTTGCCATTCAAAGTAAGTATTAATTAGTTACCCTTTAAAGGGATAATTGAGTTTTGGTATAGAGAACGCTACACAAAATAATTTTTTTGTGAGATAATGAAAAACTCAGTGTCTAATTTGAAAGAGCGTACAATTAGAATGACAGAATAAACTTTTATCAAATATTTTTTGTATTCCTATCGAGCATGGTGGAGTTATTTACTGTTAGTTTGTAATGTAATGGTGCAGGTTTTGGTTACTAAAATTCAGTTTGACCAAAACTACCGTAAATCTCCGTGTATAAGGCGCACCCGTGTATAAGGCGCACCCCCAACTTTTAGAGACACCATATATTTTTTTACGACACCCTGTAGTGCTGTTGGAATACTTACATCGCTGGTCTAGGGCATATCAAGGGCTTAATGTCAATTGTTGCTTTCATCATCATACACTTTTTCACATACAAAATAGTGGTTAGTACAAAAATTGCACACATTGAGCAATAACACTGGTGCTCATGAATATTCATATTCCTGAATATTCAAGCACTTTACTCATTTAATATAGTGCAATTTTCTACCTTAACTAACTTTAACTATTTAACCATTTTCAATTGTGAGCAAAATTTATAACCACTGGCTAGATAATTGCATATATAATGAGTACTGCTGCTCAAGAATGTATGAATATTCATTAGCAGCTGGAATTTGCTCAATAAAATTGCAACTTTACAGATCTATAACCAACCTTTTTATTGTGAGATAAAGGTATATGTTGCTGAATGCTACAACAGACAGCAAGCTCTTGTCATGCCATGAGCCAGTGTAATATGCATTGAACATGACTAGAGGGTTTTTTTTGTTTTTTTTGCTGTACCTGTGTATAAGGCGCACCCCCGACTTTGAAATTTTTTCCGACGGAAAAAAGTGCGCCTTATACACGGAGATTTACGGTACTCTCTTTACCAAAACTCAACTATCCCTAGGATCTAGTAACATTGTCAAAATCCTACAAAATTAATTAGAACTCTAGTGGTTATATTTGTTCTACCGATACAAGCATGGAACGGGTTTTGGTTTTCCATCTTTGTCTTTTGTTATGAAGATATGTATGATTGAAATGTTCAAGATTCTCTCGTGGAAACTTTCAACTAGTACAAAGTTAGTGCAATGAGTTAGCAAAAATATAACTTTGCATTTTTGCTCTTTACTTCATCCTATGACAGTCATTTATCATGACATTTTCACACATCAGATCACAGAAATGCAACCCTTCCATCAGTTTTTGCTTCAAGTTGAGTACTATATCCCTTTATGTGCTATATAAATGCAATGTATTATTAACAAACAACCAAATGATTTCATCACGATGTTTCGATTTATATTTGAATATATCTTAATTCAAATTGCTAGAAGTTAATATGTGACCTTACACCACAAAACAACCAGTAAGTCGGGGACAATGATTATGCTGATTTTCACATGATATAACAGTAGGATTCATTACCTTTAAAATGGTATATAATTTGTCATATGCAGACAAGGCAAACCATCTGAAAAAGAGCGCCAAAGATTTGGAAAATGGCTGAATCAGTTTTAAAACAAGGGAGAAACGGGCCACTTCAAAGATTGGCGTTTATTGAAGTGCTGTAATCTGATAATTTTTATTTGATTAAAAAACATATTTAAACTTAATTTAGGACAATCAAAATTTCACAGAAGGTAGATAAAGATACCTTCATTCAGGAAATACAAAAACCCTGAATCTCATATTTTAAACCAAATTTGACTATTTCAGCTAATAACAGAGAAACTATATCCACGACATAACGGTCGTTTTGTGGTGTAAGGTCACATTTAGTAACATTAACTTATACCTTTTAACCTTACAACCTTATTACTTTTTCAGTGCTCAGGAGATGATTTGAAGACAACTTTTGAGAAATTTGGTGGTGTCAGCGAGGTTATCATGCCAGTAAATGAGAAGACGTCCAAAAAGCGTGGTTTTGGCTTTGTTCAGTTTGAGGCTCTGAAAGGTGCTGCTAAGGCTCTGAAACAAATGAACGGCAAAGAAATCATGGGTAAATATGATTTTGTTTTTTCAATTAAAGCTACATTTTTAAGTACTGTGTATGTTAAAATCTAGAATCATTCGGTTGGAGGCAGGGAAAAAAATACACGGGGGCGGCAGGCGAATTCACCCCCTAAAAAAATAAAAATTCCCCCCGATTTTTCTGCATGATGGGATCGTGATCGAATGCCGATCCGATGATCACTTACAGCATTAGAGCTAAATAGTAGCCCCTGAAATACAAAAAAAAGCCCCAGAAATTTGTAGCCCCCGAAAGCTTCCATAAAATTAGATAGGGAGCCCCTGGCTAACCCTGGTTGGAGGCTCTGAAGGCTTCTACTATTAAAGGATGTGAAACACATGAACATCAAATAAATCATGGATATGTACGAGCAAATGTTATGCTAGTTTGAGTCAACCAACAGCTCCATCCATCCATCAGTTTTGCTATCAGAATATCTCAAGATATATTTGACAGTTATACGCTTGAGTAGCAGATGATCCAATTAAATTGTGTTGTCATGAAATCCTATGTCGTGGTCACAGAGCTAGTTATTTATGCAAAAATACATTCTTGTTTGATGATATTTCTTGAGAAACTTTTGATTGGCATCAAATGATGGTAAAATTGTTCTATACTGTTTCCCGTTGATATAGATTGATTATAATAGACATTATTGTGATGTTCTCCAGTTTCCCCCATCTCTCCTACAGGATGTTTAAGTGTAATGGATTGACTCTTTGAAGGTCAATTGTTCAAATCCCATCTCAACCTGATTTAATTGTCCTTTGTTATCAGTTTGATTAATCACTTTAATGCGACTTGCTCTTCTCTTTTCTGTGCTCCACAGGGCGTGTAGTTGCAGTGGACTGGACTCTTCCCTGGTCAGAGTATCATGAGGCTGTGAAGAAAACGACACCAGTAACACCAAAAGGTATTTAAAGTGGACATTTAAGCCAAATAACAGTATCAAGGGAAAGTTACCGAAAACATCTATATTGGCCAAACTAAATTGATCACTATTGTTATGAAAAAGGGCTTGTGTGGTCAAATCCGAACCTTAGTATTGTTAAATGCAGAAACATCGGAGGAAATCAAAATGACTTGGAGTAAACAGTTCAGTTTCTTGTACCTTGTTGTTTGGCTTATGGTAGCAGATGAATGAAATGGGTTTTGATGTTTCAGGCATCACCCTTATTATGGAGATATTTATTTATTTATTTATTATATTTAGGTCATTTTAATTTTTCCTTTGATGATTATTCCCTAAACAATTTATGGTTAAATTTACCAAAGAAAGGACCCAAGAAGGAAATTAGAAGTGTTTTAGGATGATAATGACATAATTATACTTCAACAAAAATTTATTTCAGACATTTATGGATAAGCTTAAAGGTCGTGCAGTTGTTTTCTAATTATCTAATTATTTTTTCCTATACGTATCTATTTTTTTGTTATCATAGAAGAGAACAAGAAAAACATCAAGAAAGTTGAAGAGGATGAGGAGGATTCCGATCAAGAAGATGAAGCTAGCGACGAAGTGGACAATGAAAGGGACGATGATTCAATCAAAGAAGATGATGAGGAGATGGATGTATCAGAAGAAGAGGAGGAAGAAGAGGAGGAGGAAGATGATGAGGAAGAGGAGGAGGAAGATGAGGAGGAGGAAGAGGTCGAAGATGATGAGGAAGAAGAAGAAGAAGATGAGGAGGTCGAGGTTGAAGAGGAAGAGGAGGAAGATGAAGAAGGAGAAGGAGAGGAAGAAGAGGAAGAAGAAGATGATGAGGATGATGAGGAGGAAGAGGAAGATGAGGAGGAGGAGGAAGAGGGTGATACACAACGGAAGGCTCCATCTTCTAAACCACACCCAGATGACGTTCATGAAGGAAAGACACTCTTCATCAGGTCAGTAGAATCTTCTTATATTATTAACCCTGTTTTCTTATGGATATTAAAGGGATCTAGTAACTTTGTTGGCATGTGCAAAAAGTGATGAATGGTTGATGCAATGTATAGTGCTGTTATCTCATATGTCCACAGGGTATTGTGTGAAAATTTCAAGTCAAATGGACATTGCATGGCCAAGTAATGAGCGAAAATGCAAAATGATATTGGGTGATATTCACTAACTCACTGCATTCACTTTGTAGGGATGAAAAACTCGCCCGGAGTTTTTCTTATCTGAATACTTTGATCGTACATATCTTTGTAACGTAGGGAAATTTGAAAAACCGAAAACCTGTCCCATGATTTTATTGTTGATACGAATACAACAAGGTATGAGGGAACCGCTAGAATTAAAATTTTATTTTGAGGATTTGGACAATGTTACTAAGTCCCTTTAATCCCAAAGAGTCACATAGTTTCCCATGTAAAGCAAATGATTAACCCAGTTGAAGTGGTGCCTAATATACTAGAGTTTATGGAAAAAAAAATGTTTTACAGAATCAAAATGTCTTCAATGAAATTATTCTTGATTTTTAAATTATTTTTTACAAGGTATCAATACAGTTTTGGACTAGTGTATACTGTATACCAAACTAGGGAATTAATTTGACAGGGCTTGACAGTAAATCTAGGCCCAGAAAAACTTTGCTTCAGGCAGGCTGAAAATATACAATTTATTATTTGTTTGCCTGATTGAACAACTAGATTTTCAAGATGACAATGACAATGGAAACGATATTGTTATATATTTGTTCAATGCATAGTTGATAAGGGATGCATGAAAAGATCATATCCCATAACAAAAGAAAAACGCTCACGGATCTACACCAGCACTTATGATTTAAAAGATAGTACATTTTCATTTTTTCATTCCACCTTTTTAAAACTTGTTTTCATTTTATTTCCAGAAATGTACCATTTGATTCCGTTGATGAAGACGTTGAAGAGGTTTTCTCTCCGTTTGGTGAGCTGGAGCTGTGCAGAGTTGTTATGGATCCAATGACAGAACACTCTAAAGGTTGGATCAACATTTAACTTCAAAAAGACAAGTTTCATAGTGTAAATCAATATGAGCAAATAAAATCAGGCTTAGCCATGAATTGGACCTGAGGCCTCTTGAGTGGTAGACCAGGGGGTGTTTCACAAGTTGAACTTAACTCTTAGTTGGACCTAACTATTATGGAAAGCCATTTGTAGCCCTGGAATACAATATATTCAAAGGCAAAAATGCAAGTATGTTAGACTTTTTATAAATTTTACACCAAGAACATGAATTCCCCTTTATAATACACAAATATTGATGACTAGAATCAACAAATTATGCCTTTCATAAGAAATTTTTCAAAATTGTTTTAAAGAAACTATAGCTTTCCATACTTTTTAAGTCCAACTTAGAATCTTGTGAAACATCGCCAATACTTTTACCATTGAGCCACAAGATGGCACTTGTATGGTTGTACTTCTTACACATTAATTTAACAATTTACCATTTATATTATTTTCCATTTTGTACTTACAACTTTTTAACAAAATGTTTTATTTCTTTTTATGACAGGAACTGCCTTTGTGAAGTTTAGCAATAAGGAGGATGCTGACAGATGTTTACAGCAGGTATGTCTTTCCATGTATGCTTGGATCAGTGTCCCTAACTTTCTTTATTCATCCCTGGGGGTGTTTCACAAAGTTTCACATTGAACTTAAAGGGACTGAGTAACATTGTCCAAATCCTCAAAATCAAATTTGAATTCTAGCGGTTCCCTCATACCTTGTTGTATTCGTATTTTAAACCAATAAAATCATGGGACAGGTTTTGGTTTTTCAAATTTCCCTTTCGATAAAAAGATATGTACGATTGAAGTGTTCAGATAATAAATTATCCGTTGGATTTTCGAAACCGTGTACAAAGTGAGTGCAGTGAGTTAGTGAATATCACTTTGCATTTTTGCTCATTACTCGGCCATGCAACGTCCATTTGACTTGAAATTTTCACACAATACCCTGTGGACATATCAGAAAACAACAATACATTACATCAACCATTCATCACTTTTTGCACATGTCAGCAAAGTTACTAGATCCCTTTAATGCTAAGTCGAACCTAACTATTATGGAAAGCCGTTTGTAGCATTGGAATCAAACGTATTAAAAAGCAAAAATGCAGGTATTTTGGACTTTTCATAAAATATGAAACATCAACTTGTCAAGAACATGCAATCTTCCTGATATTAGAAAATATTAGTGATTAAAAAACAAACATTTTATGCCTTTTAAAAGAAACTTTCCAACAATTATTCAAAGATACTGAACGGCTTTCCATTGTTGTTATCTCATATGTCCACAGGGTATTGTGTGAAAATTTCAAGTCAAATGGACGTTATATGGCCAAGTAATGAGCAAAAATGCAAAGTGTACACGGAAGAAAAACTCGGCCGGAGTTTTTCTTATCTGAATACTTCAATCATACATATATTATCTTTGTAACGAAAGGGAAATTTGAAAAACCGAAACCTGTCCCATGATTTTATTGTTAATACGAATACAACAAGGTATAAGGGAACCGCTAGAATTAAAATTTTATTTTGAGGATTTGGACAATGTTACTAAGTCCCTTTAATAGAATAAGATTAAATGACTATGACTTGAAGTGAACATGTTTCCTGGGTGAGATTCCTGTACTGTAGGCAAGGTGTAAATTTATGTAGTTATTAATTTGCATTCGTCCAGTTGAAGAAAAGAAATACTAAATAAAAATGTTGAATATTTTGTACTTGTTTTTTTTTGGTTATAAAAAGTGTAATATCAACATAAAATCAATATATATTTTTTTAACCTGTGATTGACATGCATCAAAGATGAGTCCAGCCACTGGTCATTCATATTAGTGTTAAAATAATAATGTATAATGATTCTATTTAAAACCATTCTTCTCCTTTCTGCCTTCTCAGACTGGTATCCTTAGGTTGAGTGGCCGTCCGCTGAATATCAATCCAGCCATCAGTCGGTCAGAGGCGGTCAGGTTACGGACGGTGGAGAAGGAGAAAGCGAAGGAAGAACAGAAAGACAAGAGGAACCTGCATCTTCTGCGAGAAGGAAGTAAGTTAAATGAAAATGAGCAAGTAAAGTTGAGCTTCCCGGTGATTCGAAACCGAGACCTCAGGATTGCTAGAGCGGTGCTCCACCCATCAACTGAGCTAGAATGCTCCTGTGATGGTTGTTTGTCCCTAAGACCTTGTTCAATGCTTGAGGTGGTCATAAACTATTGTAAAACTGACACAAATCCAAAGGATAAGAAATTAACTTGAGGGATATGTGGGAGGGATCACTGAAGTGATCATTTTCTTCTTTTTTCTCAGGAAATGTTGGGAACCACTAGAACCACAAAAAGAATGCGTGCGCTTTCCAATCGTGAGATCCCGAGTTCAAACCCCGTGTTTGCACACTGTGTTTTTTTGCCCCCTAGCAAAGCAATTAAGGTTGTGAAAGCCTTTATGTTAATGATTTTCTCAATGCCCATGAGCCACTTGGATGGAATGCGCCCCAGGGAGGGGTGATGGTGTACACATTGTGTGCGGGCTGTCATTGTATCCTATGGCAGGGATAATAATAGTGTAAAGGGCTTAGAGATGATATTAGCGAGCTTTCGTTCCGAGTCGCCGAGCACTCGACTCGCCGTTCTGACGTCATTTTCATGCACTGCGCATGCGTCAATATCGGCCATACGCTCACCGTCGGATTTGAGCACGCGTTCACCCCTGTTTTCAGCGGCGACCCAAACGACGGTCACCGTGTCTTGTTTATGACGTCATACTCTTCTCGAGATGCATGATAACGCGGAAATATCATACTAAAAGCAAGTCTCATGTTACTTTATCAATTTGTTTCTAATAATTTTTGCATTGCGATTGCGTACGATGCCAAACCAATGGCATAAACACGTGTTTGGCCTGTTTGTATGCTATAAATTGAATTAAATGAATGCAAACGTCTACATTTTAGTGTACGGCATTGTCTATCAGTACGGCATGCCGTGACGATGTCAATGGGCCAGGGTCGGGCAATAAATGGTTAGGCTTAGCCGACTTCATGTGCTTCCTATGCGTGCCTGTGTTCGCGCGATCGCGGCATGACTGAACGATCGTCAACGTGTAACGAAAAGGTAACAAATGACAGTCAACGTGCCTAGCCAACCCAGTGCAGTTGGGCTCACTCTCGACGCGTTCAGTAGTGGACGTGAGCAATACGAAAGCAGCCTACTGTATCATATTATGTGCTATGTAAATCAAACCTATTATTATTATTATAATTGTTATTTTCAGTGATCCGTCCGGGTACAAAAGCAGCAGAGGGGCTCTCGGAAGTATACCTCAACAAGCGACTCAAGGTGGAAAACTTAAAGAAGGAGAAGCTTAAAAACTTGAACGTGTTTGTCTCACCGACTCGCATAGCCATCCATAACTTACCCAAAGCTGTGGATGATAAACGACTCAAAGAGCTCGCCAGGGAAGCTGCTGGCGATAAGAGGGCAAAGGTCATCGAGGTAAAATTACATACAAACATAGATATTCCTTTCCTTTTTCAATGTCAGAAATGGCATTTTTTATTGACTTTCAAGTATTGAACTAATACGACTTTTGTCAAACAAACGGCTCAAAGAACTTGCCAGAGAAGCTGCTGGCGATAAGAGAGCCAAGGTCATCGAGGTAAAATTACATACAAACATTAGATATTCCTTTCCTTTTTCAATGTCAGTAATCCATTTTTATTGACTTTCAAGTATACGACTTTTGTCAAACAAACGGCTCAAAGTGGTAAATTTAACGAAGGAGAAGCTTAAAAACTTGAACGTCTTTGTCTCACCTACTCGCCTGGCCATCCATAACTTACCCAAAGCTGTTGATGACAAACGACTCAAAGAACTCGCCAGAGAAGCTGCTGGCGATAAGAGGGCAAAGGTCATCGAGGTAAAATTACATACATACATACATACATATTCCTTTCCTTTTTCAATGTCAGTAATCCATTTTTATTGACTTTCAAGTATACGACTTTTGTCAAACAAACGGCTCAAAGTGGTAAATTTAAAGGAGAAGCTTAAAAACTTGAACGTGTTTGTCTCACCGACTCGCCTGGCCATCCATAACTTACCCAAAGCTGTGGATGATAAACGACTCAAAGAGCTCGCCAGAGAAGCTGCTGGCGATAAGAGGGCCAAGGTTATCGAGGTAAGATAACATACAAACATTAGATATTCCTTTCCTTTTTCAATGGTCAGAAATGGCATTTTTTATTGACTTTCAAGTATTGAACTAATACGACTTTTGTCAAACAAACGGCTCAAAGAGCTCGCCAGGGTAGCTGCTGGCGATAAGAGGGCCAAGGTTATTGAGGTAAGATCAAAATATGAAAACAGAATTATTCTTTTCTTTTCTCATTCACAACTTACCGAAGGCTGTCTGTTGTATGCGAGTGGAAAGATTTTGAATACGATTCAACTGGCTCCCCATCAGGTCCAGAGTCCAGTTCAAGATTCTCATTCTCACTTTCAAAATATGTATCCATGGTCTTGCTCTTCTATACCTGACTGAACTCGTTACAATTAGCCGTCCATCCCGTTACTCGCTCCGCTCCTCTCCTCACAAGGCACTCTACTGAACGATCCAACTGCCAAGATGCTTCTCACACTCAGGGATAAAGCCTTTGCTTCCACAGCCCCCAACCTTTGGAATAAACTACCTCTGACCCTCTGCAACCAATCTTCATTCAATCTGCGATATGCTTTTTAAAAAAAATAGTGTAATGTTTGAAGAGTTTGGTATAATATTATGTTGTTATATCTGACCATATCTGACCATAAAGTATACAAAATATATATTTTTGTATTTTCTATCCTTGCCGGCTAGAGGTATGAAAGACCTGCATGCTTCTAGGGTTTTGTTTTGTTGACGGGACAAACATGCTCTCTGTTAATTCTGATATTTCTTTTGAGTTATTCAAATATCTATCTGATTATATGTAAATGAAAAGTGGGCCAATACAAACAACTTCAGCTTCTTCCTTAATTTGAATAATTGCTAAGAATAATCATAAATGATTGAAAAGGAAGAAATAATAACTAGCTTTAAACAATGTTCCTCCCTTAGTTCCTCCAAATGATAAAAGGCACGAGTCGAAAAACTGTATCCGCCAGGACTCGAACCCGGGTCTGTGGCTTGGAACGCCGATGCCTTCAACCACTAGGCCACAGAGACTTATCTGATTATATGTATACAAGCCTCCACAATAACCCTTTTCTGTACTGGCCCATTCGGGCAAGTAAAATCATAAATTATGACATTTTACTTGCCCAATATAACATTTACTTGCCCTCTTATTTCTTGATGAGATTTACATGTATTAAATCGCATTGTTCTCTCATAGTTGACATTTTTTTTAGTTGCCCAATCGGGCAAGAAAACTAGACAATTTATTAAAATTTACTTGCCCGACTCCAATTTTTACTTGCCCCGGGCAAGCGGGCAAGTGCTAGTGTCGAGCCCTATATATTATATATTTTGTATTATTTATATTTTGTTCTCCATGCAGTCCAGAGTAATGAAAGACCTGAATAGCCCGAACACTTCGGGTGTTTGTAAATCGCTGGGCTTTGGTTTCGTGGAGTTCACCCAACACGAGCATGCGCTGAAAGCACTCAACCACATCAACAACAATGCAGAGCTCTTTGGACCAGAAAAGGTACGGAATGACAACTTTGTTTAAAGGGAACCAACATCCAAAAATAATATTCTTATAAATGAAAAGTAACATGTTATGTAGTCCATTCCACCAACAAGTTCAGAAAATAGGTTTGCAGACAAATTATGAAATTGGAAAATGCATCACCTTGTGTTCATGGGTCTGCAGACGAATACTATCTATCGTCTAGATGAACACATCGTCCGTGATTCTATTCTCGCGAAACGTACGGGTGAATAGAATTGGCTCACTAGCATACATTTGGTGCATACAGAACCATGAGGACATGTTGGTTCCGTAAGTGGGGTAGTTTATTGTATTGTTTATGAATTACCCAACCCTTTGCAAAGTGTTGGTTATCTATTTGATATCACACAACGGTATCAAAATATATAATTCTTTCCCCGTAAATTGATTGTTGGGCCTATCCACATCAAATCAACCCAACTAATGCACTGTTTATGTTTTTTTAAGGAATATCTAAATGGTTGAATGTCTTTTTGATCATTTTATTTATGCTTTGTAATATTGTAATTCTGTATTTTTCTTTGTAATGCATGTGCAATGAAACCATTTTAGTTCAATTCAATTTTCAGAAAATATGTTTGTACCAAAAATCGAAATATTTTACCCTAAGTATTGATAAAGTGTATTGAACTATTGATCAGGCAAAGGTTGCTAGGCGAGACTGTATTTTTATGTTTTTTGATGATGTCTGTCAACGGTTTGTTTTTTAATCAAATCCTAATTATTCGCTACAACACCTTTCAATGCTGGTGGCCAAAACAAAGACAAATGACAAAATATGCACATTTTGGTGACCCAAAGCTCCAGTACTGATGTTGAGCCCTGTCTGTTTATAATGTTGGCCTTATTTGCAGACATATATGACTACTTTGCTTGAATTAATCTGTTCAGGGCCCCCGTTGCAGAAAAACATACAATTGATTGTAAGTTACAATTGATTGTAAGTTACAATTGATTGTAAGTTACAATTGATTGTAAGTTACAATTGATTGTAAGTCAGAAACTTTAAATCAGATTCTTGCATTTAGAACACATGATCTGGCTTACAATTAATTGTAACTTCACAGACACGACAACCACAGGCTCTCCACCTCAGTCTACAGGAAGCCTACCCACACAGACCAGTACATACAATCGATTGTATCTCTTTCTGCAACAGAGCCCAGGACTGGTCCTGAAAATACTCACGCTTGGGTCTATGGAGATTACATGTTATAGCAAAATCAATCAGTCCTGAACAGGTTAACGCGATAAGTTCCCTCAAAATGCTGAAGAAATTGAAGAAAAAAAAAACAATTGTACTGTTCTTCCTCTCTGTCTCTTATCTATCTCTGTATTCATCCTTTCCCATTCTATATTATGTTTCCTTCTGTATGTGCATAGAGACCCAAACCTTGGTGTGATTTATAAAAATGGATGGAAGAATCCGTGCATTCTGATTGGTCAATTAGCGTGTAAAAGTTTTTTATTATGCCTGGCTCACTTTAGTTTGATTTTCACATTTGTTTGCGTCCATTTTATAAAACAAAAGCTGCACAGGCATATTTTTGTGGATCGGTAAGAATCGTCTGCACTCTTTTAACTTTGGAAATGGTCTAAAACCATTGCAAAGTTAAACTCGTGCATCCAATTTTTACCGATCCACTCAAGCCTGTGCATCATTTGTATAATGTGCTATACAAGAACTGTTTATTATTTATTATCATTATCCTACACATTTTCTACATGTAAATTTGATTCTGTTTTGACCTCCCTTGTTCTGTTTTGCAGAGGCCGATTGTTGGATTCTCTCTGGAGAACAAGCGAGCTCTGGAGATGAAGGAGAAGAGGAAAGACAAGGCCAGGGTAAGGCATACGGTTTATGTTCGCTTGGTCTACACTCAGTTGGTCTACAACTCATTTGGTCTACAACTCATTTGGTCTACTACCTGATGCCTTTAACTTCAATTTCCCCAACTCCAAACACGATCACTAACCCAAAACCTAACCCTAACCCTAATCCACACCCCTAACCCTAATCATAATCCATAATTATAATCATAAGCCCCCAAATGTTTAATTTTCTAGTAGACCAAATGGGAGTAGACCAAATGGCTGTAGACCAATCGGCAAGTTACCATGCATACATGGGGGCTGGGAGGTGTTTCACAAAGATCCTGAGTTGAACTTAAAGGGACTTAGTAACATTGTCCAAATCCTTAAAATACAATTTGAATTCTAGCGGTTCCCTCATACCTTGTTGTATTCGTATTAACAATAAAAGCATGGGACAGGTTACGGATTTTCAAATTTCCCTTTCGTTAAAAAGATATTTATGATTGAAGTGTTCAGATGTTAAATTATCCACTGGACCGCGAAAACAGTGTACAAAGTGAGTGCAATGAGCAAGTGAATATCTCTTTGCATTTTTGCTCATTACTCAGCCATATATGGTCCATTTAACTTGAAATGTTCACACAACACCCATTGGACATATCAGATATCAACAATATACATTGAATTAACCACTCGTCACTTTTTGCACATGTCAACAAAGTTACTAGATCCCTTTAACTCGAAGTTGGACTTTAAAATTATGGAAAGCTGTTAGTTACTTTGAACAATTTTTTTTAAAGGTTCTGTTAAAAGGCATAAAATGTATTTTTTTTAATCGTAATAATATTTTCTGTTATCGAGGAGATTTTATGTTCTTAATGACAGTCTAAAGTACTTGCATTCTTGCTTTTGATGTTTTATTCTAAGGCTACAAATGGCTATCCATAAGAGTTAGGTCCAACTTAGAGTTAAGTTCAACTTTATAGGATCTTTGTGAAACACCCCCGTGGAATTCACACAAAGGAGGTTTATATTAACCACGGTGTACTGCTATGGAGCGCCATTTGTAGACTGATGGAGAAAGAACATACACTTCTTACTTGTTAACAATGTTGATGCTACACATTTGCTAACGGCACCAAATGAATGTCTGTCTTCTCAGATGGTGGAATTTGCTGGTTAGCAAGCACTAACAGTCATATCATTAGAAATTAGCAATTTTTTCACTTGTGTACAAGCAGCACTCCATAGATGTAGACCATGGTTTATGTAAACCTCCTTTGTGAATTCCAGCCAATATGTGTAGAAATGTTTCAGACTATTTGTAGTAGTTTAGTGCATCTCATTAAAGGGATCTAGTAACTTTGTTGACATGTGCAAAAAGTTGAATGGTTGATAAAATTTGTAGTTGTGATCTGATATGTCCACTGAGTAATGTGTGAAAATGTCAATTTGAATGGATTTTATATGGCCAAGTAATGAGCAAAAATGCAAAGTGATATTTGCTAACTCATTTCGCACAAAGTTATAACTGTATTAATAATCTGATCACTTCAATTGTAAATTGTAAACTAAAACCTCTTCCAAGCTTCTATTGGTAGTACAAATACAACAAGGTATGAGAGAACCCCTAGAGTTCTAATTAAGATTTGTGGATTTAGACAATGTTACTAGATTCCTTTAAAATACTACATACATTGTAACTACTTCATGGTATGCAAAGATATGCAATATCATGACATTACTAAAAAAGATGAAGTATGAAACGTTCTAAAAAGAATACAGCCATAAAAAATCCACAAAAACAAATGCAATTGCTTTAAAACAAGGAGACGGCTGCTGATTGTTAAATTTCCCTTGTTGAATTATCCTTGAATTTATCTTAAAGTGGACTTCCACACGATTTCAAGCTTCTAATGATTGAAAGACAGATATTCTAGGTCAATAAACACAATTTTTTATGAAAAAAGTATGATTGTGGGTTCTTATAATTGACTTTGAAATTCTAATGACACAAATTCGCGAGCGAGCTTGTTCTATCCCACAATGCACCAATTTGTGACGTGCGACCCTCACTATGCGCCTATCTATGTTTTTACACTGCAGCGAATGGGTTCTTTTGATCGGACCAATACAATGCTCGATCATGAATAGTTTAGTCCACGATGCGCCACTCAACCGTGCCTTTGAGCATTACTGCATTGTTGAACCGTTTGAAAATACTTGCCTGCCCGAAATTGTAACACGTTTGGCTTTCATTGGAATTTGAATAGACACAAAGTCCTGTAAACGTGGTTATTGAATTTGCTGGCTCTGCATGACCGGCTATTATGAATGACACATGCAGTGATCACAATGCAGTGGCACCGGATTCAAGCCTCCTCAAGAAATTGAGCAAAGTGAGGGTGCTACTTAAGGTCTCATGATTGTGTGCAGTAAATTTAATTATTTCCTCAGAGTTAATGACATTAGAAAAATATCTTAGAAATCGACTAAAGAGAGCCAAATCCTGAAAATATTCAAACACATCCCTAGATTTATTTCCAATATACTGTATTTTGTTTAAACTCGTCCGGAATTCTCCTTTAAGAATGCATTCATTTCTTATAGATGATGCAAGAAATTATGAATTATCCTTGATTTGATTTTCTCTTAATATTATGCCAACATTTTTCATAGATGAAGAAAGAAATGTTCTCCAATGAGGCTAAACCAAGGAAAGAAGACTATCAGCAGCGAAAGCCCTACTCACAACAGAGGCTCCAACAACAAGCACAACAACAACAGAGGGGCCAGACTAAGACCGATGCAGAGACACATCTCCAGGGGAAGAGCCCCATGGTGATGCCGCAGGAGGGCAAGAAGAAGGGGTTACCGCGCCACTTTGGGGCCAAGAACCGGTGGAGGGACAGAGGGAAGGTCGCGGATGAGAAGAGGATGAGGAGGAGGGATCAGAGGATGGTGCTCCAGCGACAGGTGTGGAGGAGCATGAAGGATCCGAGGCCAGAGGGAGGCCTGCAAGTCTCCAGGAAGGAGCTCAAGAAAGAAAAACAGGTTTGTAATCACTTGTGTACTACTTGTTGTAAAAAGTCCAGAGATAGGTGATATACATGTATAATGGGTGAGATATTATGGATGGTGCTCCAGTAACAGGTGTGGAGGAGCATGAAGGATCCGAGGCCAGAGGGAGGCCTGCAAGTCTCCAGGAAGGAGCTCAAGAAAGAAAAACCAATTTGTAATCACTTGTGTATAACTTGTTGTACAAAGTCCAGAGATAGTTTATATATTATGAGTGAGAAATAATGGATGGCGCTCCAGGGATACATATAGGTTTGGAGAAGCATGAAGGATCCAAGGCCAGAGGGAGGCCTACAAGTCTCCAGGAAAGAGCTCAAGAAAGAGAAACAGGTTTGTAATCATAAAGAAGAACAGAGGGATAGGTATATATTATGAGTGAGATATGATGGATGGTGCTCCAGCGACAGGTGTGGAGGAGTATGAAGGATCTGAGGCCAGAAGGAGGCCCACAAGTCTCCAGGAAGGAGCTCTGTAATGAAAAAAATGTGGGTGTATTCTAATAACGATTTCAAGCTAAAAATCTACTGCATCTACGTCACTAAAATGTATTTCAGCAAATCGCTATTCCTTAAGTACAGTTTGAGAATATTGATTTGGCTAAACTACTTTAGTGACGTAGATGCAATAGATTTTTAGCTTCAAAATTTTTTCAGAATACACCCCCAGGTTTTTAATCACTTGTATGTAATCACTTTAAATGGGTAACTATTAAAAGTAAGAAATACTGGATGGTGCTCATGGTGCTCCAGGTGTGGAGAAGCGTGAAGGAGGCCTGCAAGTCTCCAGGAAGGAGCTGGAAAAAACAGGTTTGTAATTACTTGTGTTTTACTTATTTTAAAGGGGTAGTTTAGTTTTGGTAAGGCTGGACATTAGTAGCCAAAACCTGCACAGTAACATTATAAACTAATAGTTATAACTCCACCATGCTCGAAAGGTATACAAAATTACAAACGACTAAGTAAAAAGCCTGTTATCATTCAAAAAGAGCCATTAAAACACAAGAGGGCGCTTTTTAAATAGGCATTGCTTCAAACCATTTTTCATACAAAATTATGCATGTGATGTTTTATTGATATAATGATTAAATAGCGAGATCATCAACAACTATTTAAAAAACGCTTTTGAAATGTTTTGAAAAAGTGCAGGCATTTTAAATTTTTTTCTAAAAATCATCTAATTATTTGGGCCCCAAATAATTATAAGGTCAGATATATTTATTGATATTTCAGCCGTTTCTGGGTAGATTTTGACCAAATAAAGTTTATTCTGCCATTGATATTGCATGTTCTCTCAAATTCGACACTCAGTTTTCCATTACCTCACAACAAAATTGTGATGTGCAGCGCCCTCTCTACCAAAACTAAACTACCCCTTTAAGAAAACAGGAAGAAGAACGGAGAGATACAGTCAAACCTGTATTAGTGGCCACCTGTCTAAAAGTGACCATCAAAAGTGATTCCCTGCAGAGAAAAAAAACAATTTGATGGAACCTGTCTATACAGATGTCATCTGTCTACAGTGGCCACTTTTCTAGTTTCTTGTAATTTCTTGTAAACATACTACATTAATTTTCTTCAAGCTTACCCCAAAAAAGTAATTTTCAGCTACTTTTCTCCTTTCCCCTCTATGCAGAAGAAATAGGATTCATTCAGCACAAACAAAATATTAATTTGTTGTCTTTTGCATATTTTCTTCTGCAGAAAAATCAGAAAAAGAAGCAGCAGGGCCGTGGCCAGCGTGAGGAGAAACAATTCAACGCTCTCGTCAGCAAATACAAGCAGAAACTCACAAGGACTAGCGGACCGGGGGACAAGAAAGCTTCCTCAAAGTGGTTCGATACTTGATGAGTGAATTCGGAACAGTTACAGATGTTCATGCGTGAGGATAATACACTGTAATTCACCATTTTGAACTAGGCTAGATTGTGCACACTGCATAGGACTGAGCCAGTGTGTATTACGCCTTGTGCGCAAGACATTCGCAAGATGGCACCACGCATCTGACGGAACTTGCATGAGTGACTTAAAATGGGAGAGGAATGATTCAAACAATGCAAACAGAAATGCTTAAAGGGGACCACCAGGCAAAGAAAAACACATAATTATAAGTTGTGGTAGCCGTTTGTGATATCAAATAGATACCCAATATTTTGCAAAGGGTTGTATAATTCATAAACAATGCAAATCATTACCACTACTTACGGAACCACTATTATTTCCTGGTTCCGTACTATTTACATTTGCAAGTGCGTCAATTCTATTCACGTGTACGTTTGGAGACAATAGAATCCCGGACGATTCGTTCTCTCTGGACAAAGGTAGTCTTCGTACATGCAGACCCATATACACATGTTGTAGTATGGAGATGCATTTTCCAATTATATTTTTGTTCTGGAAACATATTTTTCTGAACTTGTTGATGGAATGGACTACTAAAGATGTTACCTTTTCATTTATAAGAATATTATTTTTCGGTGGTGGTACCCTTTAATCAATTTAAATGCAGAAGAATATTTTGTAATATACCCAAAATTGGAGAAAGAACCCTCATCAGCAAATACAAGCAGAAACTCACAAGGACTAGCAGACCAGGGAACAAGAAAGCTTTTTAAAAATGGTTTGATACTTGATGAATGAATCGGGAATATTCAACAGAACTGGCAGAGATGAGAGAGAAATGATTTGGCAAACAGAAATGTGATCGATTTGTATTCTGCATACCAAATAAATGCAGGCGAACATTTTATAATGTACCCGAAATCTGATGAGGAGGAATATGTCACCCTTGTCAGCATAAACAAGCAGAAAACTCACAAGGACTAGCGGACCAGGGAGCAAGAAAGCTCCCTCAAGGTTGTTTGATACTTGATGAATTATTAGGAACATTCAGTAGAACGGGCATGAATGACTTTGAACGGGAGGAGAAATACGATTCAACAATGCAAACGAAAATGTGCTCGACTTGTATTCTGCATATATATGGCTAGTATGCTCCCTGGGGAGTTGAGAAAGTATGCAATATCATTGTGTGGGTTTGAACTGTACCTGATGACCATGAGGAGTGTCACATTGTGACAGACATGTGCACGATTTTAAGACTCTATTATTTATATTATCATACTTTTAAAATAAATGAAGGAGAACATTGGGTAATGTGCCTCAAATTGAGGAACAATTAGTCACCCTCATCAGATAGGACTCACAAGGACTTGGTGGATCAGGGTGCAAGCAAAATGACTTACTTAATAATGACTTAACTAATTGCCTATGTTTCACAAAGATTCTAAGTTGAACTTAAATTCTAAGTTGGACTTAAATATTAAGGAGATGTGATATTATTGATGACAAATTCATCATAAGTCTCAAAAATTTGAAATTTTGCTTTTGAATATTTTTCACTCAAAGGCAAAAAAATGGCATTTAAGTCCAACCTTAATTTTCAAGTTCAACTTAAAATCTTTGTGAACCCCCCCCCCCCTGGTGGGCCCTATAGTAACTCAATGGAAATTGCAAAATCTAGTAGGGAACCGGTTAGGTGCAAATGCAAATATTTGAAACTTTCCCACAAAATTCCACATCATTGATAAATTTATTTTTAAATGATTTTCATTAAAATTGAAGGCCTGTTTGAAGAAATTGTTCAACTATTTTACAAAGAAACTACTAATAGATTTCCATAATGTTTAAGTCCAACATAGTGTTAAAGGGGTAGTACAGTTTTGGTAAGGCTGAACTTTAGTAACCAAAACCTGCACAGTAACATTACAAACTAATATTTATAACCCCACCATGCTCGAAAGGTATACAAAAATACAAACGACTAAGTAAAAAGCCTGTTATCATTCAAAAAGCGCCATTAAAACACAAGAGGGCGCTCTCTAATAAGGCATTGGTTTCAACCATTTTTCATACAAAATTATGCATGTGATGTTTTGTTGAAATAATGATTAAATAGAGAGATTATCAACAACTATTTAAAAACCGCTTTTGAAATTTTTTGAAAAAGTGTAAGCATTTTTTGATTTTTTTCAAAAAATCATCGTATTTATTTGGGGCCCAAATAAATACGATCGGATATATTTATTGATATTTCAGCCATTTCTGAACCGATTTTGACCAAATAAAGTTTATTCTGCCATTAAAATTGCATGTTCTTTCAAATTTGACACTCAGTTTTTTAATTACCTCGCAAAAAAATTGTGTTGTGCAGCGCCCTCTCTACCAAAACTGAACTACCCCTTTAAGTTCATCGATATACACATGGATATGTGCAGCACGCTGCACACCGCCGAATGCGCGACGATGAAGCCGCCGCAAATATCTAAAAGTACACCCAATACAAAAGGTGCTCCATTCACGCGAGTGAATGGAGCATTTTTTGTCTTGGGTGTACTTTTCACACTGTCGCTGGCTCATGAAGAGGTTGCTGTTGCTATATCCAGTATTTTTATATCGATGGTTAAGTTCAACTTGGGATCTTTGTGAAACACCCCCTTAGGTCCTGAGTGGAGAATATGACATCTCAAACAGAGTTATGTCGTAAAGATGGTAAAGACGGTAAAATGTGTGCATTAGAAATCATGATTAGTTGAGAAATTGTTTTTGAAAAAATATTATGTTTGTTTTAAATCCATTTCCCTCAAATCAAATGTTAATTTAATTACCATTAATTTTTAGTTACCCAAACTTATCCTATCAGAAATAATGGCCAGAATTTTTAAAAGCAAGTTTCAATTCTTACGCTCGACTTTGATCATAATGATAATATATCAATGTGTATCTTGAAAATGTATAAATTAAAGGTACTATACACACATTTTATTATATTTCTTTTCGTTCATTTTGCTAATATTTGGATATCGTAACAGTTGTATGTAGTTGATTAATGATGTTGTGTGGTGTGATGTATCATAGGCTCTGGCAAATAAACTGAACACAAAAAGTAACTACCCCCCTAAACAACAGCTCATAATTTCATAACCAAGAATCGTTTCAAGATTTTGTCTCGCCAAAATTAAATAGTCATACATGGATTTCAAAATTCGCAAAAGTAATATTATTTTTCGCTGTTTATTAAGTATTGAGAAATTCGAAATTGCACTGTTTTACAATCAGCATTGTTGCATAAACCACAATTAATGCATTTAGTCACATGTGCTATTACACAACAATGTACAGGCATGCACAATGTCTTGTGACTTTTGAAATTGGGTCATTCAGCCATAAAGTGATGGATATCTCTGATTTTCACTCAAAATGTACATAACAACTGTATACATATTGTGGTAAAATTACATCTTGAGACAATTATCAGTTATGAAATTATTAGCATTTGTTTAGGGGGGTAGTTACTTTTTGTGTTCGTTTTACTTGTTTTGCAGATATTGGGCTTATAAAATTAAAAAGACATTCATTTTCACACAGCAAAAATCAAAGTAACCATAATTATACCAAATCTTGTCTTTATTTCATGATTTCTGTCTCGAAACAAAGCCAACATGAGTTCTTTTTAGTAAATATATAAATATAAATTTGATTTTTGAAGACAAGAGCATGGTTTTGCAACAGACAATCACATTTGATAACACAACATATTAGTTCAATGATGTAAGATGTGAAACAAGATACATGTACATTCATCACATTCGTTCATTTATTATATATTTTTAAAATCTATATCAAAATTGATTTACTTCGCATGTCATGATAATACAAGGCAAAAAGTTCACTGAATACATTGTATAGAAATTTAAAAAAAGGCTCTTGGTTTGCAAGATTTATAACAAATGCATAAATATCAAAATAGTAGAATTTTCATGATCATATCGTACAAGGACGGATGGTAATAGTGTTCAAATAAATGTACATGTACAGCAAAAAAAGAGCTTTTAGTTTGTAAGATTTATACAATATGCATAAATATTTGTTCCAGTATACAAAGATGTCTATACAAAATTCAAATTTACACCGTAGTACATGTACATTCATAAATAAAGTACATTACAAAATATAAATTTGTCTAAATCTTATTTTGTTCATATACATTTCTAGTATAACATAATTATAAAATGCTAAATTTCAAATATTTGCACAATTAATTCAAAGTATACTACACTACTAATTTAAACTTGTATGAGCAAAGTTTGATTTAAATATTTAATTTGTTTTTAGTATATAAAAATACTTGTTTTTATTACCGATAACATTATTTGTTATTTGAAATATCCAAATAATACATGTTTTGTAATGCCATTTTGATCAATGATTACACAGAATACTTGTTTTGTTCTGGAAGGTTAATTATGCACCTGTATAGAAGTCTATTTGGAATGAAAATCACAAAATATCTGTACAAAATACTATACATTTTTTTTTATTAAATAGTGTACTATAAAAAATCTTTCCAACATGTGTTCTTTGAATTTGTGGAATTAATTGTTTTCAATATTTCATTTGTTCTTTGAATAGGTAACATTATGATTTTTTTCTTTAAATACAATTTGTGTAACATCATTTAATCAATGATTACACAGAATACTTGCTTTGGTCTGGAAGGTTAAATATGCACCTGTAAGGAAATCTCTATGGAATGAAAATTACAAAATATCTGGACGGAGTTACATTTATTTGAAACAACAAATGTTACATTCAGCTTCTACATGACCTATTAACCAAGCATCCACGCTGACTATTTCCTCTACTAGCCTGTTTGGGCAAGCAAAATCATGAATGTTTAAATTTGACTTGCCCAAACAGAAAACTTACTTGCCCGCGTATTTCTAGATGAGATTTACATGAAAGGAATTTACACTCACAGTTTGTGAGAAATTTATTTTTCCTGATCGGGCAAGCAAACTACATCTTTTATGAAATTTAACTTGCCCGACATACATTTTTACTTGCCCCGGGCAAGCGGGCAAGTGCCAGTGGCGAGCCCTGTATTAACCATTCATCAAGTGCACTGTGGAAAACATTACTTCCTGCAAATGTTAGGCCAATATAAACTCGGCACAAACAGTTTGGAAAGTTTTTTGAGCCACCTATTTCTCATTTATTTGAAAACTGTTTGTATCCTTTGTGTGCATCAGTGGATATAGCCAATTTCCTCCTCTATAAAATGACACCACTTTTGAAACAATCACTTGTTGCGTTCATGGCTGTGTACCTCCCCTTCGTTTACAGGTGGTTCTCTCGAACAGAATGTGCTAAAATTTGCCATTACTCTAATACAGTTAACTCATTCATTCATTCATCATATAGCAACAAATTCAATAGGATCGATTAAAGCCCAAGTCGAGTTTCGGGAAAGTAGCCGAATACATCTATATTGTTGAATATGTATTGAAATAGGGCTTGTGTGGTAAAATCCGAACCTAAGCATCATTAAATACAGAAATATCGGAAGAAATCCAATATCCGCCTGTGAAATTCATAAATCCACCGCCCGTTCAGACCTGTCAGCGCCGCTAGCGCTGGGGAAGATATCAACAAGCTAGGGACAAGCCCGTATAGCGAGCACCTCGTGTACACCTCGTGGTCGTAATACACGTAGCGTATGGGCGATTCCGCGTTGGCGATATCTATCCACCCCGGGATCAATTCATAATTTTGTATATCAATTAGTAGGGGGTTTCTTGGCCAAATTTGGATAATCCTATATTAGTACAATTATATTCTTCCACATTATTGGTAATAAGAGCTTCCATTTCATTTTTTTGAGAGGGGGGCGTTTCCAAAACTGGCCTTTACCTTTAAGCACAGATACTTGTCAATTTGGCACATTATGTTTGATACCGACCTGTAAACAAAGGGAAGGTACTCAGCCATGAAGCAAGCGATCGTTACCAAATTGGTGTCATTTTAGAGAGGAAATTAGCTAATCCACCGATGCATAAAATGATACATACAAGGTCTAAAATAAATGAGAAATACATGTAGGTGGCTTAAAAAACTTTCCAAACTTTTTGTGCGGAGTTTATCTCATGCAGTTTAAACAGTGAACCTGCTCTAGCAACCATCTGTCTATAGAGACCATATGTGACCAGCTAGCCCAAATTGAGACACGTCTTGACATTAATCATGTTTGAGTTATGTATACCATCTTGTTGTCCATGTCTCAAGCTTTAATTTGATGTTTATAAATCATAACTTTTGGTGGCTTGAGCGCCGAGAATAGATAACCGGCTGTGAAAAAAAAAATATACGGAGAAAATCGCTTTCAAACTTACGGTTCGGTTCTGTTCGGTTCTGTAAATAAACATCCTTTTGGTCTGAAATTTTCAGACATGATAGATTAAACTATTGATAATCTTAAAAGACAAAAACATGAAAACTTGATGACTAAATCTTCAATTTTCTCGGTTCGAGCCCTCCCGACTTGTGTCTCATTTAGGGGTAGCCAAACACTTATTTATAGACTCCCTAATAGGCAGCTTGCATATAAGTAAATCTGTCTATAATGACCACCATATTATGAAGACCTTGGCCTTGATTGACCCTTATAGAAAGGTTTGACTGTACTAGATATTCTCTGTTTTATATGTAAAAAATGAGCACCCATTTTTAGTGTATAATACTGTAAATGATTCTTGGCTAGTGCAGCAATATGCATACTGAACTTTTAACCCAATCGCACTTTACATATATCGCAATCCGATCTGACAAACACTAATTAAAATCGGAACTTCAATGTACATACTATATGGGTGGAATTCACAAAGGAGGTTTGTACAAACCATGGTTTGACCATGGTTTACATCTATGGAATGCCATTTGTAAACTGATGGAGAAAGAATGTAAACTCCTTGTTAACTCCTTGTTAACAATGTTGATTTACAATTTACTTGTATATGAGCAGCATTCCATAGATGTATACCATGGTCAAACCATGGTTTGTACAAACCTCCTACAAACCATGGTTTGACGATGGTTTACATCTATGGAATGCTGCTCGCATACCGTAAATTGTAAATCAACATTGTTAACAAGTATGGAGTTTACATTCCTTCTCCATCAGTTTACAAATGGTATTCCATAGATGTAAACCTTGGTCAAACCATGGTTTGTACAAACCTCCTTTGTGAATTCCACCCATTGTCTTTAGTTCAGATATGTACTTGTATCTTTGGATTGATCATGACAAGTGCAGTGGGTTTAACAGGGATTTTAATGCCCTATGGCATTTGTGTGTATTAATTGTAACTCACAAACATGGGCGCTTGGCACTCAAGGAGTTAAGGGCATACAGCTCGCTGTCCTGCATCATCTGCAGTAATGTTTGGAAGAGGGTCAGTCATGGGTGTTTCTGGATGGGGCGTGTTAGCCAGTAGCTCTGCGGGTATCTGGGGATTCGGTCTTCATCACATTGGAAATAGATCGTGATGCATGCAGTGGGCTTTAGGATAAACAGCTCACTGCCCAGCTTCATCTGCAGTAATGTTTGGAAAGTGGGTCGGTCATGGGCGTCCCGGGATGGGGCTTGTGAGCCAGGAGTTCTAAAGGTGTCTGAGGGATTTGGTCTTCATTGGATAAGAACTCGATCATGAAGCTTGCAGTGTTACAAAATAATTTGGGAACTAAATGTTATCAATGAATAAGATTTGTGTTATCAAGGATTACTGCCCAGCTTCATCCGCAGTAATGTTTGGAAGTGGGTCGGTCATGGGCGTCCCGGGATGGGGCGTGTTGGCCAGGAGCTCTGAGGGTGTCTAGGGATTCGGTCTTCATCACATTAGAATTAGATTGTGATGTGTGCAAAGGGCTTTAGGATATTTATACAGGTCACTGCCCAGCTTCATCTGCAGTAATGTTTGGAAGTGGGTCGGTCATGGGCGTCCCGGGATGGGGCGTGTTAGCCAGGAGTTCTAAAGGTGTCTTGAGGGATTCGGTCTTCATTGGATAACAACTCAATCATGAAGCTTGCAGTGTTACAAAATAATTTGGGAACCTAAATGTTATCAATGAATAAGATTTGTGTTATCAAGGATTACTGTCCAGAATCATCCGCAGTAATGTTTGGAAGTGGGTCTGTCATGGGTGTTCCTGGATGGGGCGTGTTGGCCAGGAGCTCTGCGGGTGTCTGGGGGATTCGGTCGGTCCAGTCCTGCGTCGCAACCCAGTTCATGCTCTTCCGAATGTCAAACAGATTGATCACCGACATTTGCTGGTATAACAATGAGTCAAGGACAATCAATATCAAATAAAATATATATATCTTCAAATAAATAATAAAAGAAAAAAAACACAGATATTAAATTGATTGAATTTTTCAAATTAATTGCATTTTACACACTCATAAACATACAGCATATATTTTTCAGAAGTTCAAAAGGATACAGCTTTCGGAGGAAGCGGCGGGAGCTCGAAAATGGACGGTGGTTGGGTGAGCCTGAGATGACCCAAAGATCCTGCAACGAGAAACAAGCAATAACAAATGAATGGATTTAACAAAACATAAAATTGAACTTATGGAAATCACATTCATAGGTAACAGTTAGCATGACCAAAGATATTTGACAGAATTCTGACAGACCGAAATTAAATAATCTTCATATTCCTTGGATTGATCACAAGGTAATATTAAATGAAAATAACTGGGTTGTTACACATATATGGAATACAAGGAAGAAACTGCTTTTTATTGCACCTATACTTTATGAATGTCCATACTTATACATGTTTTACTTGGCATGTGGGAATACAAGGAAACTGCTTTTTTATTGCACCTATACTTTATGAATGTCCATACTTATACATGATTTACTTGGCATGTGTAGTCCTTGATTCAAAACTGCAGCAAACCTATGATAAAAATGAGGTAAATACAGTGTTTCTGGGCTTCTTCAATGCTAGAAATTACATTTTTGTTGTGGCCCAGGTGGGCAAGTAAAATCAAGACTTCACACTTTTTGGACGCCTGAAAAAGAGCTGGGTAGCCGAAAACAATGTACTAGAAAAAAAAGTTTGTAAATTTTCGATGTCTATATAGTTGGGGAAGTCAAATTTGGCAGGAAATTAGGGAACATGACTTAAACAATTGACACACATGTAGAAAAACTTCAAGCGGATGTCTTATTGACAATTTGAACTACAGTATGAACAATAACGACGTTCCTCTAAGGTGATTATTACAAACGAAACGTCTTAATCCTGATTGTTAGTTTATGGCAATAAAATACATTACTGCCGCTGAATTTTGATTGTCATACTGTTATTTGTTCAAAAGCTGATGGATCAGTGCCATTTTGCATTACGTCCAAACCACGTTAGCCAAAAACCTCACCTAAAGTGAGGTGCTTAGATTTGACCACTTGAGCCTGCATCCAATAGATTTTTATCAGGGATAGCACTTTCTTATCGCTAGCAGCTAATCTGTGTGATAGCGCTGGGCCTTGAGGGGAAGTAAACACAGCATGAGTTTGTTGACAGTATAGTGATAAAACTGTCAGAAACTGATAAGAATGTGGTCGATCGAGGTAGGAAAATGATAGAATTGATTTCCACGATGGTGGTCATCACGGCTAACGTGATAATCACGTCATGGAGTCCTGACTTACCAGTGGGGTGGAAGTAGTGATGCGCTCTAGGGTTGTACAGCTGGCCTGTTCGTGTAGGCATAAACACTGCCGGAAGGCTCACATCTGCAAAAAAAACCCCAACAGATTCCAATTATACAATTACATTCAGTTTGTTGAACAACCTGAAAATAAAGAGTTCAATCCGTAGAAATAAAAGCTCTACTGAATACAAGCAACAATAAGAACAAGATGTAAGATAAAAGATGTGATTGAATGCATGGAAAGTGGAAAATCAGCTCAGTACATTTATATTGAGACTATACAATGCAACATCTGTGCCATTTGGCACATAAAGCACACTGTCATACATGTCAATCAGCACTCACAAAGAGTTAGTACATGTATATAACAATGACACACAGCTTTTCTATATAAGTCATAACTCATTGCTTATATTTATTTATTTATTCATGGTATTTATTTCGAACACGTATGACAGCAAACAAGCTGAATCGCGCATGTAATTCATATAAACGTGAACAATTGTGAAATTTTAATTAACATGTATATATAAATCATTGTGAAAACGACATAATAAATTAAAATATTAACAATTCCATTCTTGCACTTGTATAAATAATCATTAATTCATGTTCACTTAATATTGTACAAAGAATATGATTTATAATGGTGTATCATAAAAACCTTTATTATAATAATTAATGTAATGCACCCATGTTCTTATCATCCTCACTCTTATTATATTGGAACAGTACAAGTAACAAAGAAAAGAGCTGACTACCTTTGGTGATATCAGCATGAAAGTTCATCTGTATTTAAATAGCATTCAAAAGAATACATTTTTCAGTTTTAAACTTTTTTGAAATTAAGTTTTAAACATTTAATCACAAAACAAATATATATATACTTCCAAAATGTTTGGCTACCATCTACAGCCTTTGTCAGCATTGGTGACCTGACTTGCCCATCTGATGGACTTACAAAAGAGAGGATCGATACTTCGCAAGCGGGGTGAAGGATGCAGTCTACATCCGGGCTTTCAACCAACACTGAACAGAGACAGGGAGGGGATACAAGCTACCAAATGTCTATAACCTGAAAATTGATCGCTACGTCTTTAATAAAGTTAAGTTGGGTCACATATAACTGATGAAGGCTGTAGATGAAAGTCGAACATTTTGGAGTGATCAAAAGATAAAACATCCATTCTAATTACCTTTGGTGATGTCTGCATCGGTGTCATTGTGTAAGCTCAGCTTGTATACTGGCCAGCTAACTGATTTCAGAGTTAATTCTTACCTTTGGTGATGTCTGCATTGGCGTCGTTGTGTAAGCTCAGCTTGTACTGGCCAGCTAACTGATTTCAGAGTTAATTCTTACCTTTGGTGACGTCTGCATCGGTGTCATTGTGTAAGCTCAGCTTGTATACTGGCCAGCTAACTGATTTTAGAGTTAATTCTTACCTTTGGTGATGTCTGCATTGGCGTCGTTGTGTAAGCTCAGCTTGTACTGGCCAGCTAGCTGCTTCTCAATATGGCTGCTCACTTCTCCCTTGGTTTTGTTCACCATATTTTGCCGGCGCCTATCGCTTTCTTCGTTGAAGAGACGCAGCCGATCCAAGAACTAAAAGAGTAAAGGGGATAGAATAATTTCAGATTAGATTACAATGAAATTTGATATAATTTCTATATTTAACAGTGAATATCCTCAGAAATAGAGATTTCTTGCTAATTACCATACCTAAAATCATACATTTAATTGATAAAACCCCTCACAATATCTTTGATTTTCCTAACTAAAATTTGATTAATTTCATTTTATGTCATTATGTAATTGCACACCATGGACAAATGAAATATATACATAAAGATGCTTTATTTCTTTAAAGGGATCTAGTAACTTTGTTGACATGTGCAAAAAGTGATGAATGGTTGATGCAATATACATTGTTGTTATCTCATATGTCCACAGGGTATTGTGTGAAAATTTCAAGTCAAATGGACATTGCATGGCCAAGTAATGAGCGAAAATGCAAAGAGATATTCACTAACTCACTGCACTCACTTTTTACACGGTTTCAAAACTCCACCGGAGTTTTTCTTATCTGAATACTTCGATCGTACATATCTTTGTAACGAAAGGGAAATTTGAAAAACCGAAACCTGTCCCCTGATTTTATTGTTAATAAGAATACAACAAGGTATGAGGGAACCGCTAGAATTAAAATTTGATGTTGAGGATTTGGACAATGTTACTAAGTCCCTTTAAAATCGATCCATCTAGTCTTGACTTGGCATCAGGACCAATGACCACTTGTCATTTCAGTCATAGTATAACTGGTCATGCGGTGACCAACTATACTATGACTTGAATTTCACGCAACCCTTTCTCCTGATGCCTATTAAGCAGAACTATTACAATATCTCCTGTAGCAAATGACAACTATCAATGGGCTAGTAGTGAGATTCCACATGTGTGAAATGGTTTAACCAGTTACTGTTAATTTCTGTCTTTTTGGCCAAGTGGCTGCCACTGATGAGAATTCAGGTCCATGTGACTTACGTCTTTAGGTAGGTCGCTGCCCCAATCAGGTAGCTTCATGCCAGATTTCTTGGGCCGCTTCCTTGCTTGGTCTTTAGTATCAGGTGGTTGCGGGATGATCACATGACTGTCTCTGCCGGGGGTCCAGCCTCTGAACGCTGTCTTGGACTGGGAACCTGTTCAGGGAAAGCAACACATACACAAATTGTAATTACAGACATGTAAGTACTGTTCATAAAAAGCACTGAAAAACTTTCGAGAACTACTGCGAGGGAGCGAAGCGACCGAGCGGGGGGGAGGGTGTCCTCCCTCCCACGGTAGGGAGATTTTTCAATTTTGGGGTTCAGAATCATGCAATCTGGTGCATTCTGTGGTGAGATTTTTAACCCTATTAATAAGAATCTGGAGTAAGAGGATTCCATTTAGCATAACACATACTAAAACAGGCTCTGGGTAAACGTTTTTATCATTACCAGCAAGCAGAGAGGATTATTTGAAAAAAGAAGAAAAAAAAAAAAAAAAAAAAAATTATTATTATTATTATTATTTTTTTTTTTAATTGGAGAAAAAGCGAAAATCCGCGGAAACGCGGAAAATTTTCATGCCTGTAATTAGATTAGTTTACAACAAAAAACAGCTGCTTCATTTTGCGTGATCCTTTGCACTTTCCTTACAAAAGTTAATTTAATTATCCTCGGGTTAGTCCCAAGTTTACATAGCTTCTGAGTATTCGAGCAATGAAAAAGGTGTTTTATGGGAATGTCCACCATTCAAGGGTCTCTTTGGCTCAATGATAGAGCACTTGTCGAGCAATCAGGAGGTCTCGAGTTCGATTCCTGGCAAAGCCTATCATTCTTTGCTCATTTTCATTTATTTCGATTAGTTTACAGATGATAATGATAATATTGGCAGGTGAAAATAAGAAATGCCGGGCGTTAGGTCAATTTTCTGCTAAATTGAGTTATGCATACCATCTTGTATGTGTAGTTCAGATCCTAATGTGATGCTAATATAATAGGTGATCATTATTCCTAATTTTGAGATATTTATAAATAGTGTAGGTGAGCTAAATTTGGTTTCTACAAGGCTTCAAAACTGAAAACATGTATCTCAGAAGTACAACAAGTAACTTGGCGCCCTTAATGTCTTTCTCACCCAATGATATACATCTTTGTAGTATGATCCTTAGCCTTTTTTTATGACTCATTTCCTTACCATACATACCCCTCTCTCTCTCTCACCCCTTCTCTCATTACTCAGCTAATTTTGTTGTCCTCGGTCTTTCCTTCATTTTCTAACCCATTCTTTATTTTCTTCCTCCTTTCTCTCTGTTTCTCCTAACAGAACACAATGGCCCGAAATTCTCAACTTGTGGCTCAACTTGCGCCTGGCCTAAAAGACAAAGACTACTGGTAACACTTTGCACCAGCAGACTCATAACTATGGTCCCACGGAGATATTATAATGGTTTCCTTTCATTATCTATTCAATCCCTTGAGAGCTGCTTATAAGCATCAGGACAATGGGCCCTTTTAAATGCAATTCTTAACAGTATAACAGTGAAACAGGTCACCAGCAATACAACGTCCAGGATGATCCAGGACGCAATTTGGCTGATGACAGACTTTACTATAACTTAATGTCAAAGGGCCCATTGTCCTGATGCTATATAAATTGAGTATATTATTATTATAATTCGTCCACATCTTTTTGTCCATCCACATTTGTTTTTGAATATATCATGTCATACCTGTTCTAGCTGGTGGTCCATTGCTAAGCATGTTCAACTGCTCTGTCTGCACTGCCTCTAAAGCCCCTGCCAGGTCACGAATCCTAGACCTGTTTGCAAGCACATAATTCAATCATATAGAAATGATGATTAGAAATTCAACATGAAAAGTAGAAAGATTGATTGCAATATCTGTGTCGATCAGCCTAAAGCGGGATTACTTATATATCTATGTTAGCATGGGCGTACCGAGGGGGGTGTTTTTGGTGTTCATCACCCCCCTTTAGCGAACAAAATTACTGTATTACTGGAGGTATACAAACACACCCCAACTATGCCACTAAATGAAGCTAAAACACCCTCCTTGAACAAATCCTGAATATGACTATGTATGTTAGTACAAGAATATGTAATAATAATAATATGAACATTTATATAGCGCAGCTACTATAAATATATACTCTTCTGCGCTTAAATAATTATTTAATTATTATTACCCATGGTCATCAGGTACATTTCAAACCCACACAATGATATTGCGTACTTTCTCAACTCTCCGGGGAGCATACTAGCCGAGCTGCCACTAATGATGGCGCTAAACATGTACATATTAAAGTTTACAAATCAAGAAACTGGTGAAACTCCATCACTATTTTGATTCATTATAACAACTAACTAGAGACAATTTTGATTTATGTTGATCATGTCTCATTTAATACAATGTTATATTTAACTCTATTACAACAAAATAGCAGGAGAAATGGTTTATGATTTATATGTAATGACCGAGATGAAATAAAATGTAAAATTGGTGAATAAAATAAGAATTGCATATCCATTACTTTGACATTGTCGAAATAAAAAAAATTATTTATGTAGTAAATATAAAAAAAGTAAAGAAACAAAAAGGAAATTGACCAGAATATAAAATAAATAAAAAAGTTGAATTTCTCATTTAAATGAGTGAAAACTTACTCAAAGTCTTCAGTGAGGACATTGAGTTCCTGTTGGTGCTGCTCAAGAACAACATCCAGCTCTGCTTTAGGAATCATGTCCTGAAAAATTTAAAGAGGAAAGTCATAAAGCATAAGCACAAACTTACTGATTATTGTTCATACATACTTTACGTCTATTGTAACTATTATTTTCCTGATGTAATTTGATACCATATTAATTTTGTTCTCCTTACATCATCATCATCATCTTCAATGGCATCATCAGCAACACCAACACCATTATCATCATCCTCATCATCATCACCATCACCATTATCATCATCATCATCACCAAAACTACCACCACCACCATCATCATCATCATCATCATCTATCATCATCATCATCATCATCGTCATCGTCATTGCATCACCATCACCATCATCATCATTATCATCATCGTCCTAATCATCATCATCATCATCATCATCATCATCATCTATCATCATCATCATCATCATCATCGTCATCGTCATCATCATCATTATCATCATTGTCCTAATCATCATCATCATCATCGTCATCATCATCATCGTCAATCAGCGTAACCTACCGGTTTCTCCTCCGTGGTGGTGGATCTGATGGTCATAGCAGACAGACACCTGTCATCGTAGTTCTTGTTGATGCTCAGGTCTTCTTTCCTCATGTTGTTGAGATCCACCCCCGTTAAATCCTCCACAATCTCTACGATGCTTGCAGACTCTGCGCACAGGAGAACGCAGAAAGGGAGAAGAGAGTGTTTTATATACAGCTATCAAGCAGCTATAATAAAGCTTTTGAACCAAAGCAGGAATAGAAAGTTTACAGTACACAGTTCAATATAGAAGATGACAATGGAAAAAGATCCCAACAGGGCCCAGCAAATATAATACCAAAAATATTCAAAATCCTGCAAAAAAATCAACATATATGTTTTATATTAAATCATGCATTGCCAGAGCTGCCAAGTTCCATTTGAGCATTTCAGTATTCTCACATCCAAAAAAAATCAGTATTTTGCTGAGGAAATCAGTATTTTTCCGCGTGGCAATTATATGTTAAGAAACTTTTTAATTTATTCTTTTTTATTAGTGCAAAATAAACATAATGAATGAGCATGCCACTAAATATGCATTGGTGCATACTGGCTATCAAAAAAAAAACAAAAAACAAAAAACAAAAAATCATTTTTGTTTGCGAAGCCAAATTGCGCAGCAAAAATACCCTTTATGTAAAGGTTCATATAAAAGTTGGTTTTATCGATCACATCAGCATTTTATGAGTTTGTTTGTTTTATTTGTGTTATATTTTACATATGTATCATGTATCTTTAGAAATTCAGGGTTGAACGTAAATTTTGTTGCCATTTTCGGACCGTTAATATTAAAATAAAAGGGGAAATTAAAAAAAAAAAAATTCTTAAAAATCGTACTTCCGTATTTCAATTTGCATTGAAAAAAATGTACTAAATACGGAAAATCCGTACTACTTGGCAGCTCTGCATTGCCCATATAGAGGAAGGGATAAAATACCTGTATGTTTCTCAAAGGTGAAAGGCCTGTGTATTCTGGTGTAGAAGAAGACGATGGGCAGAGATCCGACGGGAGCCTCAGGACTTGCTTTCAGTTTGCGGCTGGGTTTGATGGGATAGATCGGGAAGGAGAGTGGGACCATTTCTCCCGTTCCTTCCACAGAATCGAAGACTGGAATTTCCTGCAAAGTGAGGACAAACACAAAATATGGATTCAGCACTACTACCACTAGTATCAGCATTATGCCATCAATACAAATATCACTCGGGGCTATTCAAAATGCTGTGTTCTAGCTGACTAAGAAATTAGATTCTCCGAAAAGCATTCATGAATCACTTGCCCGAATTCGCAACATTACAAGAAGAGCATTTAATTGTCATTATCAATCAAAGCAAATCCTGAAGTATTTTTTAAATTTTTTTATTTTTTTATTTTTTAAATTTTTTTAAATTTTTTTTTTTTTGTATTTATATTTTTATTGAAGACTATAATCACAATGCAACATGATAACATATTTACAATAAAATGTTTACAACGGAAGTGAGTAAGATAATCATCAACGGAGCGTAATGAATAGCAACAACAACAACAACAAACAATAATAATAATACAAAATCAAAAACAAATCCTGAAGTATTGAGTTGTCCTGGGTTGGCGAGTGACTTCAAATTACACCTAATGTACCCTTCGCTAAGGTCCTACTAATTAGCGCAAACAAATGAGAACAAGCTATTTACTGAGAACAAATTCCTGTTCGCATACACTTGTTTGCAGTAAATAGTAATTACTGTGAACAAGCGCAAACGGGATTTACTGCGAACACATTTGTTCGCAGTATATATAAATCCCGTTCGTGCTTGTTTGCAGTATATTTTTTCCCCCACTTATTCCATCGATATGTAGGTTATCTTCACACTAAAACTTAAAATAACCGATATGTATTTTTATATTGATGGCTTATTCGCGCTAATTAGTAGGACCATTTCTTACTGATTTTGGCTTGCCCAGGGCAAGCAGGCAAATTAATGGCTTTGTAGTGCCCTGCATCACTCATATCAACTTTCCATCATCATCAATGAAATAGTTATCATTATCCCTTATATCATCCTCCTCCTCCTTCTTCCTCACCCTATTCCCTCCTTCTCCTCCTCTTCCTATTCATCAACATAATAATAATAATGACCACTCCCTTTCCTATTCATCAACATAATAATAATAATGACCATTCCCTTTCCTATTCATCAACATAATAATAATAATGACCATTCCCTTTCCTATTCATCAACATAATAATAATAATGACCATTCCCTTTCCTATTCATCAATATAATAATAATAATGACCATTCCCTTTCCTATTCATCAACATAATAATAATAATGACCACTCCCTTTCCTATTCATCAACATAATAATAATAATGACCATTCCCTTTCCTATTCATCAACATAATAATAATAATGACCATTCCCTTTCCTATTCATCAACATAATAATAATAATGACCATTCCCTTTCCTATTCATCAACATAATAATAATAATGACCATTCCCTTTCCTATTCATCAACATAATAATAATAATAATAATAATAATGACCATTCCCTTTCCCATCTCCATCATCAATTACATAAGCCTTATTCCCGCTCCTACTCCACAGAAAAAACTGTATCTTCTTCTTTCTCTTCCTTCTCATCGTTATCATCACCATCATCATCATCATCAATACCATAAGCATCATTCTCCTCCTACTCCAACATTATCTTCTTCTTTCTCCTCCTCCTCACCATCACAATCAAAACAAAAATACAAAAAACATCCCCTTCCTCCTCCCCATCATCATGATCATCTTCTCACCTCTCCTCTAAGATCGGCCAAGTCGATGTTGCCCATAGCAACCAGCTCATCCAGATGCCCTTGATGCACTCCCAGCTTGACCGGCATCTCTCCCCCGAGAGACGAGGTGGTGGTTGTGGCCGAACGGCCAGACTGGACACGCTCCTGGTCATCTTTGTTTTCATCCTCGTCCCCTCCCTCTCCGTCTGCTGGCAAGCGAGGGCCCTTCAAAAAAATTGGATGTTCAATTAGAATTAAGTTCAATTCAATTCAGTTCAGTTCCACATTTAATACAAATAGAAGAACAATAAACAATGATAAATTATACAAGAAGTATAACATAAAAAATGTAATTAGATAAGCATATCATAATGTGGGGCTATAAACAAAGGTCAACGACCTATCAAAGGATAATCACCTGATAAATAAACTCAATACAATATTATTGTTATCAGCACCATAATGTTTGCAGATAGTTTAAATCACATTTTCTTGAAGAAATATTGCATATATACAGTATGTATTTTCATAAGACAACAATTTTAATAAAATGCACTTTATGTTCATGTTTCAATACTATAGCCACATAATATGTATAATGTAGTTGTCAAAGTGCAAAGCATATATCTTCGAAAAGCAAATAGTCCCAACGGGTGGTTTTCTACTAAATTTATCAACTTAGGCTGGACTAAGTTCATAACCTTGGACTAACTAATCCCCACTTTAGTCTACGGCTCAGATTAGTTTAACCTGCAAACTTATCACTTTAGGCTGGCTTAAAGTCATAAACAGGCCTACCGGAATACAAAATTTTAGTCCGGACTAAAGTTATCAACTTAGTCGGGGGCTAGTCGTCACTTAGTTAGCACTTTAGGCCGGACTAATTTAGTAGAATACCGGCCAATGGGGTTTAAAAACGTTAAGACAACAGGTACCTGTGGAGGCCTGGCAATCAGTGGATCACTCTTGCCCTCCGGCATCTTGATCTCTTCCCCTTCCTCCTTCTTCGTCAGAGGATCTTCCAGCTCAAACAGGGGGCGCTCTCCCAAAGCAAACACAAGATTTTGCCACCTGAGGAAAAATTCATCGGAAGTTTGAAGTTATATATGCTTTTGAAGAATACCAATACCCCTTCCAGGACTATATTGACAGTCCTTTATACAACGTCCCAAGAAAAAATACCAACAATCCTTCTCAGGACTATCCAATCCCTTCTTCTTCACTGCCTGGGGAGCATTCTAGCCAGGATACATGTGTTGTGTGTGCACATATATTACTTTACAAACATCCTCTATTCTTACGAAAGTACTCAATTATACACTGATAGCTTGGATGGATAGCATCAAGTGGGGACAAAAAGTCTCGATGAAGGACACATACATGTATGCAGGATTGGGCCTTGAACAAAGAACACCACATAGGCAATGATAGAAATTAACCTTTTTGCGTTGTGGCCCAGGCGGGCAAGTAAAAAAAAAGATTATTCAATTTCCAGTGGCCCGAATCCTAAATCTGGTGGCCCCAAACAAAGGAAAACATAACAAATTCTGTTACATTTGCTTGCCCGATCGGGCCAGTAGAATTAAGGATAAATGAAATTTGGTGGCCCGAAGCTAATTTTTAGTGGCCCCGGGCCAGCGGGCCTATGCTAATTTTGAGCCTTGACATAGGTAAAGGCTGTGCAGGGATCATGCTTAACTTTTTTACAAATATATAGCCGGTTGGGCTAGTTGAGCTACTTAGCTTTGATTTTTATTTCAACCTATTTTCCTTTAAGCTCCTTTAAATGATCTTTCCTCTCATGTAAAGCACTGATATATGATTAACAATCATAGGCCCCATATAAATTGAAATCATTATCGTTACCTGCTATCCACGCCACTCTCTCCCGGTACTTGCAGTGTGACTGACATCTGTGGCTGGTTCCCATTCACTCTGGTTCCTATCATGCTGCGACCAGAACGCAGCTGGGATCGCCTGCCACTCGATTGTCCTGTCAAACAAACAGATCACAAATAGCAATATACAAGACCTTTATGGGGCGGTCACACATAGGCGATGCACGGGGGACGCACGGCCCGCGCATTGAAAATTTGCAATTTTGGCCAGTGCGTTGTCGTTCACTAGGTGTGCGTAATTATGCATTACTCGTTCGTCGAGCTTGTTGGACCAACGTTATGCATTCAATGCATTCGCTGTGTGTGTCGGGATTTTTTGTGCACGCACAAAAATGTGCGCGGAGATCGACGCATGAATGTACTCGCCAAAAGGACGCCAGACACGCGCAGAGCGCGCTAGACCAACGCCAGACATACGCGGAGCGCACGCTGGGTATACACAATGTATTACTTTTGTGTTCGGAGGCTGAGGTCTAGCGAACACCTAGTGCACACCTATCTAATTTTATTTTCCAGCTGTTTGATTAACTTTCGAAGCGCGGGCCGTGCGTCGCTTGAGCCTTGACAAAAGTTGGGCGCACAACGACGTACTGATCTTATTTCTCCAATTTTCAATGCGCGGGCCGTGCGTCGTCTATGTGTGACCGGGCCATTAGAGCCCCATCCTAATCAGAAGCACATCATTATTATACTTCATCATCAGGTACAGTTCTAACTCGCTCAATTATTTTTGTGCACCATCTCAACTCCCAGGGGATCATACTAGCCTAGCTGCTTTACCATATAGGGTGCTACAGGCTAATTCAACACCCGCCCAAGTACCCATTTATACTCCTCGGTAGAGAGAAGCAATGTGGATTAAATGTAGACACAAATGCTTGGGCCATTGATTGGTTCCTTCCTTGTGTTCCATGATTATTGATTAGGAGTCAAGCACTTATCCGATTGAGGCACAACGTACCTCCCCAGCAGTAACCTTACAAGCCATTTCTTTTATCTGTGGCTTACCTCTAGTCCTGGGCCTCTCATAGAAGTCTGTCTTCTGGAACTCCTTCTTGAAGTTGACGCTGCACTTGATGTCCGCTCCCTGGATCCCAGATGGATGAAACACCTGCAAGTTCATCACAATTATATTTATAAACTAGAATTGTAATACTTGTTTAGAACAAGTATAGGTGGGCTGGTCGAACTAAAATTAAAGACATAATCAAGGGCTCATTTGAGATAGCTTATTGTCTCAGCTACAACATACTCGAAGTTCAGCGTAAACGAAGCTAAAACGAAGAAGATATTGGTCGCGAAAGACGGGAATGTAGAATCCAGTTTTGAAAAAAAGTCATGTCCCATAGAGAATACACGCAAAATGTGAAAAAATGACATGCCTCCTTAAATCGCAAAAATACGCCATGATGCCTTTGTCAAAATGAAAAATCGTGGTTATTACTTTTGTAGAAAATTGTCTGAGCTAGAACATATCAAAATTTGGAAGAAAATCGATCAACATTTACAGAGATACAATCAATTTTCCAAAAATATGCTGACGTCATAATATGCTAATTGAAATTTTGAGTTGGAAGGCCGTTATGATGACGCCATGAGTTAATTGAGGGTCAAATGAGACATGAAATCATATCTCCGACTCATAATCTATCTAAATATGAAAAAAAATTGGGAGTTCCCATCCATTCTGAAGAGTTACAATGAATTTTGTATAGGCATGTTTTTGCCCATATATGCTATGTATTAAAAGAGCTCGCGCGCACGGACATGTTTCTTGAACGGAAGCTCATTGCGTTTTTACTAGTCAGAAAAAGGTGAACAAGGTATCAAAATGCTTGGAAAGATGGGCTAAATATGATAACAGAGAAAATTCGGCGATTCTATGTTGCAAAATGCCAGTACGCGCGAAAACGCGCGCGCATGCGCGTGTGCGCGTTTTTTCGTAAAATGCTTAAAATGGCCTAAAACGTATCCAAAATGAATTTGCGACGATTTTGAACATTTTAAAATTTTGCGCGCGCGCTGACGCGCGCACGTACGCATGCGCGCGCGTTTTTTGACCTGAAATTGACCGGACGGATATTGACCTTGATCATGATAAATATGAATGAGAAACAACTTTTCGTTATGAAGATATGATCATGAGAAGATATTCAGAAAATTTTACAAAATGGCGCCTAGATGACGTCATCAGTCAAGGTCAGGGTTCAAAACCTTATTTTGCTTTGTCCATATGCCTATATATATGTGTGCCAAATTTCAAGGCACTTGATTGAGCCATTTTCAAGTTATCTTGCTAACAAAAAAGTGATTGGAAATAAGAAAAATAAAGAATAATAATAAAGGCAATTCTAACGAAATTATGAGGTGGTCTGTATGATGTACAGCCCACCTAATAAATACAAATGAGCAACAACAACAAAAATAGGCTATATAAGCAATAAAAAGGGTTTCATGGGAATGTCCCCCATTCAAGAGTCTTTGTGGCTCAATGGTTTAAGGGGCCCAGTGGGGTATTCAACTTTTTTTCCATCAAAATTGAGATTTTTATCTTAAAATGATCCATGGATTCTAAGCTTTAAGAAAATGTATACATTGTGGGGTAGAGGGTAGCTATTAAAAGGACAAATTAAGGATTTTGTTATCAATGTTGAACATTTTGGGGGCCGAAAGTGATTATTTTCTGGCTTAGATTGGAGATTTTTAATTGTACTTTTCATAAATAGACCAAATAAACATGTCCCAAATCAAAATTTGTACCATCCAAATAGAAGCAGCAACATCTAATGTCATGCAGAAAATAAACATGGCAGTTTATAGGTGATTAACATGTCCTAAACTTCCATTGAACCAACTTCCGACTATTTATCTCACTATTTTCCTATATTTATTCATGTCACAATTATCAAACAAATATCAATATTGTATATGACTTTTCAAGCTCATTTGCCGAAAATCAGATATTTAAGACTAAAATTCTAAAAACTCAAAAAGTATTCACTCAAATTCAATGACATTTGGAGAGATTGTTCATTTTTCTGAGATGAAGAGAATAATGATGGCTTTTAGAGGTATCTCTACAGAAAAAGAAAAAAATTTATGTTATGTGTCCCATTTCTGATTTTTTTTAAAGTTTTGATTTCACTAAGAAGATGGATGAATATTAGAAAAAGCCACCATTAGTTTGTTTGTCTATCACTGTAGTTTCTATGTTTACATTAACAAAGATGTATACCCCTACAATTTTTAGAAGATGCGATTTGAATGATGGCATGTCAATTTTTATTATATTTTTATTTTTTCAATATATTTGCCTTTTGAGCTCTTATTTTAAGTCCTATTGTCTGTTTACTTTTTTGGATTCCTCACATTCTCAGCTTTCCAGCAGTATATGGTTTGTAGGGGGTAGCTTCAATAGTTTGAAAGATATTCATGATTCCCTGAAAGTGCGCGAAAATGGCAAATAATACCCCACTGGGCCCCTTAACACCAGCCTAGCAATCAGACATTTTAGGTTCAAAGCCTATTTTACTTTGCTAATTTTCATTTATTTAATATTTTTCTAGTCAGTATTCTTCATGTTTGAATGCAATATTTATGTTATATTATTGATATAATTAGAGATACATCCAAATATAATAATTATTATACTAAAAACGCACTTTAAGTGTGCTTCTGTTCAGACGCCATATTCAGAGGCGCATTAGATCGGCAGATACAGTTCAAACATGCACAACGAAAATGCCACATGAAAATAAGTGAAAGCGAAATACCTTGACATTTAGGAACCAGTCATACTCCGGTTCATGCGTCCACACACTCTTGTCGGTCATGGGGGGTTTGGGAGCCGGGACCTCCACAATGACCGTCTCTGGGATCACCTCCGGGCCATCCCCTCCCCCATCAGGCCCTGCCCTTAGTCCCCTCTTGTGGTCTAGGAACGTCACCCTCTGTCAAAAGACAAATTAAGTATATATTTTATCATCATTCTCAAGGTAATTATCATTAACAATTAATTACATTCTCATCTACATCATTGATGTTAATGTATAACTGTAATAGTCTGTATTGATATTCAAAGTTTTTTATGTGATATACATGTAGTATGCTGAACTTTCCTTCCATTTGCACTGTCTTACAGCGCATAGAGACATATGTGATATGCGCCTTTTAAATAAATGTTTGCGTTAATATTTTCACTATCATCAAAATCATCATTATCTATATTACCATTATTTGTTTGTGATCTATATATTTTTTATACACATTTGTATTACTTTTATCATAACCAACATGCAGCATCACCAAAACATCATCATCATTATTACATCATGTTCATTATCATCATCATCATAATCGTCATCATCGTCATCACCATCATCATCATCATCATCACTATCATCATTACCATCATTGTCATCATCATCATCATCACCACCACCACCACCACCATCATCACCACCACCACCACCACCACCATCATCATCACCATCACCACCACCACCATCATCATCACCATCATCATCATCATCATCATCATCACTATCATTACCATCATCGTCATCATCATCATCATCATCACTATCATCATCCTCATCATCATCATCATCGTCGTCATCATCATCATGATTATACCTTGCTAGCAGGGGTGACTATATCGCTGTCCAGTTCATCTCGTTGTGTTTGTGCCGTGGCCCTGGCAGTGCTCCCCTGTCCATCCTCCTTCTCATCATCATCTTCACTCTCCGACTCTTCGGTGAAGTCAAGCTCATCAGACTGAAACCAAGAATATACATGTACATCTGGCACTTTATACAAATGTTTCAAAGCACTGTACTACGTACTTCTATTACCCTGGCTTTAGCTGAGCCGTTGCAACGTTCAACAAGCATTTCAAGAGATACATTCCTGTCAATAAGTGTAATTAAAGGTGCACCTGTAAAGTGTCAGATATTGCCCAAAATGACATTTGAGATTTCAATCCTATACCAAAATCATTGTAAGATATGTCTGAATGATGTGTGAAAGTTTTATTGAAAAAGAACACTGCTTTCCTGGTTAAAAAGCGAAAATATGCATCAGCTTTTAACACGGATGTTTATGAGATTTATGACCGTTAATTAACGCTTTTGAGCTGAATGATAGATATTGTCATACTAAAGGGGCATTTGAAAAAATCTAACCCTATTTTATTCTTCTCTTACCATAAGCTAAACAACACGGTAGAAAAGAAACGAGGAAGCTCCAAGTAATTTTTGTGGAGTTAGACACTTTACAGGCCTCACTTTAAGTATTGTAGCTGTTCTTCTTCTTCCTTGGTAGCGACCACAATCAACTTGCTAATTATTCTGCCATGGTAGTTACAATAATTTGACAATCACAACAGTTTGGCAAGTTTTATGAAACAGCTAGGGCCCTGTTGTTAATTTTGTTGTTGTTGCTTAAATGAAAGTCCAGATTAAAATGCATTTACAGAAAAGTTGACCGTTACATTCAGCTTTCAGGGAGCATTCATTCAGAATACAGCACAATGGGAATAATCTTTCAACAAATCAGGGAGGCATTGACATTTGTGTGGTGTGATGTATGAAACAAGAAAATCAGGGAGCTTAAGGCATCTCTGCATTTATCATAACAGTGAAACATATTTTTTGACTTTTCACCGAGCTGAGAAGCTCTCATTGACAGACGAATATATGGATGCCAGATTATTCCAAGTCTATTAATTTATCAATCATACAAATACTGTTCATAATGTTCAGTGCCTGGAAACTTTCCAGAAACATGTGAAGGCTTTTTTTTTATTTACCCAAAGCTACTTATATAACTGTATAATGACATTTGTTGAATTCTGAAGAGAGACTACACTGTTTAATGTTCTTTGTTTTTGTATTGTTTTATACCACCTTGAGTAAGTTTCTAGAGAAGTGCGCTATATTATACAGATGGAATTTGAAATGCTATTGAGGGAATATTATTATTGTCTTCATGAAATAGCATTTCAAATCCTGAGGGAACATTCCATGATGTTCCCGACAACAAGGTTAACATCTGTTATGATATATGACTTAGTTTATGTAGGAAAGTAACACATCTTTACACTTTTAGCCTCCTCTGAGCTCCATTAGAAAATGTGGCTTTTCAAAGTGCTATGTTGACAATAACAAGTTATAATAGAATCTCTCTTTGATTGCGCGTATTAATTGTTGACATCGCGCATGTACTCTGATAAAAATGACTTCCAGCATGGATTATAACACCTGCAATCGATAGCATCGCTTTTATTTTTTGCCATAGGTCTAAACGAAAATTATCCTATATCGATATATCGCGGCTCCTCCCTGTTACATACTGAATTATGTTAACATCACTGATGAGGTTAGCCAAACAATAACTAGTATTTGACCAAGTTAGATAACATAAGTATTTATATTATTATTATTATTATTATTATTAGAAGAAGAAGTTGTTGAGTTGTTACCGAGCTAAGAAGCTGCAGCTCGTTGACAGAGGACTGGCTGCGTGCATCGACTCCATTGTCCTCCTCATTGTCCCCATCATTGTCTGCATCGGGCTCCCGGTCCAGGGTTTCTATGTAGGCCTGAAGATGCTCCATGCTGAGTCAAAGAGAAGGTGTTTTTATAGGTTATTTGGTTACCGTAAATCTCTGTGTATAAGACACACTATTTTTCCGACGGAAAATTTCAGAAGTGGGGGGTGCTTCTTATATATACAAGCACAGAAAAAAGAAAAGAAAAAAAAAAAAAATGAGTTGAAGCATACTGCCAATAGTAGCATTCATCATATACCTATACATTTTCTCATATTAATGCTCCATGCTGAGTGAAGAATAAGGTGTTTTTTTATAGGTTATTTGGTTAGGTGTTTTGGATTATTTTTTTGAACAAAGGAAATTGCAAGTAAGGTTTATACAGACAGGTTTTCACAAGAAATATCTATTTTCAGGGCTCCCGGGCTATTCAATTCTTCTGCTGCATGACTGCATGACTGTATGGTTGTTTTCTTTTTTGTTTCTAAGACCTGCAGATGCTCCATCATGAAAAAGAAGGGGTCATATTATACTCCCTATTATTTCTTTGTCAAATTGATTTGCAACTTTCACAAGAAATATACATATTGGTGCATTAATGAGTGTGAGTATGTAGGAACAAGACAAAGGACTCAACTATGGCTGTGCTATGATTATTAACAGACATTAACAGACAGCAGGGTAAATGTTAGGTAATATGCTAGGACACACTTCTTTGGAAAACACAACTACAGATATGTCTGCTTACCCTAATTTGGACTTCTGCTTGAAGGTAACAATGAGAAACTTCTACGCACAATTTCCTGGTCATACAGAGTACGTAAACTGTGCATGCGCTGGGGGACCAAATTGCACGCTAACCATGCATTATATATTCATTGCCTACGACACACAGCAGTATGGTAATGTGCGTATGAGTGGCTTACCCTAGTTTGGACTTCTGCTTGAAGGTATCGATGAGGAACTTCCAGCGCCTCCCGTGACCTCTACAGCTGGTGACCTTGGAGAACAGCTTCTCCCACATCATGATCCTCTTCTCCTTTGCCATCCGCTTAGCCTGAAATTATCAAAAGTTATAATTGTAACTTCAATCATTTACCAATATCATTGTAAGATTCTTCTGAATTATGTTTGACAGTTTCATAGAACAAAAGGAACAATGTTTACCTAGTTAAGAAGGTTAAAATCTATGTCAGAATTTATCTACTGCCCAATTGATTTTGACTACAATAAAAAAGCATTCCAGAATTATTTTCTTCATTTCAATCAGAAATATCTAATTAGGGACACATTTGCAAAATCAAAACCACAAGCCAAACAACAAGGTACTTACAAAATGTGAAAGTGATTGAATGATTTGACAATAACACTATGTATCACTTACAGGAAAAGCCAATATAGTTCGTTACTATTTCCTGGTGACGCATTGCAGAATGGTATCTCTCTGTGTGCACTGGCCGGAGGCTGCCATGTTTTCCAACAGTGCCGTATGAATCGTCATCTGAGCACATCTGAGCGTGCACTAACAAAAGCGGGTTACATAACCACTGACATAGCAGCAGATTCGACAACAGCGGTAACATTACCCACTTTTTTAGTGCACGCTCAGACATTTTTTTATTTTGTACGGAACCGTTGGAAAACATGGAGGCCTCCACTGCTCAGCCAAAACAGTTGATAGTGGTTTCAAAAGTTGTTGATTCCATTATTAGTGATGCCCAAGAGGTACTATACGACTCAGTACTAACAACAAGTGGAAATTCCAGCGTTTCCTTCCCCTTTAATGATATCTTATGGTAAATTAAATCTTAAAAATCACAAAATTTGCATTTTTCAGTCTTTGCATATGAATTCTTAAATTCTTCTTCATACCTGTATACCACTAAGTTAGTCTGTAATATGCATCGTGCACAAGGCATTTGCAAGGTGGCATCATGAATCTGATTTACACATCTGTGATTGGTGATAGGTGATGGGCAAAAAAACAACATCATTATGATCCTTCTTCATACCTGCGAGTCCAGCATTTGAAGGCGTCTGATGGCAATGTTCAGCTGTTTGTGCTTGCTCTCGTAGTCCGTGTGCAGCTTCTTGAGAGCGGCACTCTTCTCCTCCCAAGATACGGAGTACACCCGAACCATACGCACCAGCTCGTTCACTGGCGTCTGAAGGTCATTGGTGCTGTGGAGGTTCAAGAAAATATATTCATATATACATGTATATAAAACTAGTTTATTTAATATATCAATCTAGTGGCTTATTTGCTAATATTATAAAGATATACTTTTACTTGTTAAAGCTAAACTCTTCTCCTCCCAAGATACAGAATACATCCACATCAGACACACTTGCTCATTCACTGGCGTCTGAAGGTCATTGGTGCTGTGGAGGGTCAAGAATATTATACAACTTATAGTACAAAATAATGTAACCCGTTCAGGACTGATGATTTTGCTAAAACATGTATTCTCCATAGACCACTGCCAGAGTATTTTCGGGAACAGTCATGGAGGGGTTAAAGGGAATTCAGACCGGTATATTAGACACGTGGATCCATATTGCGCACTTTTACGCACGGTACGTAATCCCCATTGGCTCAGTTATAAGTAGCGATCGCAAACTGTCCCACTTCACGAACACCCGAGTCGAAAATGCATCAAAAATAGCCGCGTTCGGAATGTTTGTACTAGTCGAATCATGGTCGAATGGAGATCCATCAGAGATGTTTACGAGCGAAAATATTACGTAACACGCTCAACCGCACCGACTTCACAGTGCCACTGTTTGATCTTATCAGCGAGGGTCAGCGATGTATTGCCTCAGGTTACGGCTCGAGCAATTCGCACGGTATATAATAGATACCAGCTGTGTGCTGCATGTAATTTCATAAGAAGGCACGTGTTCAGATATTTTGAAGCACTGCTCTTCAATCGATCCAACATATATTGTGAGTTTACCTCGGGAGATTACGGTGGAGTGCGAGTTGGAATTTGCTGACTACCCATTTTAACCCACACATATATGCCTTTAAATGTTTATCATGGGCGTTGATCTGTAATTGATACCTATTCATCAGGGGGGATGATCTACTCTTTCATCCCCCCCCCCTGATGAATAGGTATTACGTAAGGATCGAGGCCCATGATGTTTATTGAAATATTTGACTAATAAATGATTATTCTTAACTCTTCTCAAGAAACTGAGAACACCGTAACTAAACGCACCAGCTCATTCACTGGCGTCTGTAGGTCATTGGTGCTGTGGAGGGTCAAGAATAGAATACAAACATTGTGACACGATTGGATTTATAAGCACTTGACTTCTTTTCACAGGACCAGAGTACAAAACCAACCAATGTCCCAGCATTTATGACCTAGCTTCAGCAAGGCATTAAATCCACACTGCTGTTCTCTATCCAGGAGTATGAGTGGGTACTTTGTCTGGTGGTAATTAGCAGTTTGGGCTAATACCCTCCCACGAAAGTTGAGATGGAGCGCAAGATAATTGTGCGAGTCTGAACTGATAAAGCCCATCTGAATAGGGCACTTTGATACAGGGCACTCTATAAATACTATTTATCATTATTATTATTAATCAAAAAACAAATGATTGAAATGGCTTTGGAAATACTAATACACTCAATATAATATTTAATTCATAATGTTCTTTTCTTCTCCTCCCAAGATACAGAATACACCCTCACCAGACACCTACCCTCAATGTTGACCAAGTACAGTGGCGTAGCTTATGGGGGAGGGGGAGAGGGGGGTGGGGGGCACGTGCCCCCCAATAATTAGCCCATTTAAGCAATACAAAACATAAGGGGAAAATATGTGTAAAAAGTAAGAAATACACAAGGTGTGCCTCCCCCTCCCCCTCCCAATCAGTCTAACCACGCTATGCCACTGACCAAGTAGCTACCGGTCCATAAACATGAGCCTTACCTTCTGAATATCCTGCCCGATACCATGATGAGTCTTGCCATGAGTGTTGGGGGCAGGGCGTGGATCAACAGCTCATCCTTCAACGACAAGAACTGTAAGAAAACAGAGAAGTATATTAAAGGGATCCATACAATTTTTCTAGAAATTATACTTGAGCTGTCAATCATATGCCAATATAATCGTAGATTCTTTTATTAAACGACATAAGAACGATTCACAGAAAAATAACATTGTTTGCCTAGTGTAAAAACGGTGAACATTGACGGTCAGATTTTATCACCTACTTCCCAAAGATATCTCCCTAATAATGGGAGAAATTTGCAAAAACCAATTTAATTTTTCTGGTACCATGCAACTTCAGCCTGCAAGCACATCATTCAGCCATTGCCTCTGAAATCATGAATTTTATGGGGCAAGGCTTAGCAAGTCACAGAAGGCTTTTAAACTGATGGAAACATGTAATTTTTTTTCTCTCCTTTATTGGATATATTTTTAATACAAACTCAAGCTGTTTTAATGAGGAAAAGGGATTTTTGGTCAAGCACATGGTTTATTTCTTAGTTTTATATTAATTAGCTTGGTGCACCTATAGGGTTGCCCGCCGCTAGTATGCTCCCCGGGGAGTTGAGAATGTGTACAAGATAATTGTGCGGGTCTGAACTGTACCATATTATGACCAGGGGTAATAATGCGCTTAGAGGCTGTTCTGCATTAGGCGCTATATAAGTACGATATATTATTATTATTATTATTATTACTGTTATATAATTGGTTATTTTTTGTAGCATTTATACTTTAAATATTGGTATTGGTATTTTTTTTTCCAGGTGCACACCGCATTAGCTGTATTATTTTCCATTCGTAATGCGCTTAGAAACATCAGTATGAAGCGCTATATAAATATTATGTACTATTATTATTATTATCTTTCAATAAAAAAATAATCAGGTAATTTATTTGGTTTGTGCAGCCGCATTAACCCGTTTCTATAATCTTACGGGAACTGGATGGGCTATGTACTAAGTCTTTGGGGATTTCAGAATCTTGAAGGGAACGGATTAAGTAATGTACCTCAGCAAGTGTGGCTTGGACCATGGCTATTGAGTTGAGGACTCCATCACACAGCATGTCAAACTTGTTACTCTCCGCAATCGCAGCCATCTTGATGTCAATTTCCTCATCCATCTTGACAGTTGTTCTCTCAAGTTCAGGAGCAATGCTAAGAAAATAGTTCAAATTAAAGCAGTCAAGTGTAAATTCTCAAACATCATAATATATTATATAAATGTTGGATCAATCTTTGGCAAATGTGCACTTTACTAGTCTTTAGCCGTTTAGGGGAAAATAATGCTGGGGATATATTAATCTTGATACCAGTGAACATCATGCAACAAACACAAAAACATGATTGTGAAACAATTAATTTGTCAGCGTTATAATGCTGTTTCATACTCCAAACTCAACAAAAGTGGTTTGTATCCATACCAGGACCATTTGCAATGCTTTGTAGATGTGTTTGTGTCCCTCACTGAACTGTTTTATAGCTCCAGAGTCTGTCGTTATATCATAGTCAAAATTACCAGAGCTTTTTGAAAGCCATGTTTTTTCTTTTGCATGAGCACTAATTACGATCAGTGACAAATGATCAGTTCAATTTGTATACCCTTTATACTTGTAACAACTTTTATCAAATTAATGATGCATGCAAACATAAAGTAAATAGAGTAAAACTAAAGGTTGTCAAAAATGGCTGGAAAGTACAATGCCTGTACTGCCACATCTACTTTAAATGGTCCAATCAGTTGGACCATTTACACGCAATATACGCTAATACGCTGGAGATAAGCATACCGCCCATACATACACTGTAACGTTCAACAGTTGAACGCTATGTTTTAGGACGCATCGGTAAGGAAAACGGACGGGAAATAATCATTTTTTTCCTACATTTTGCGGTCTTCAAAACAACAGAGTCTGTAATTATTATCAAAGTATATGAATTGTGGATCACATAAACAAAAGTTTTTTTGCATTAATTTTGCTGGTAAATGGAGGGAGAAATCAGCGGACAACATTTTTTTTTGTGTTGGATAGTGCAGCAGGTGGAAGAGGTTGATCTCCGCACAACGCTATTGTAATGTACCTATGGCTATGTGTGTGTACGGCTGTGTTAACTTAAAATTACATCTACAAGTACAAATCTATCATTTTTATTTTTATTTTACATTTAATTGCAATATTTTACTGTCAGCACTTTTAAACAGTACTATATTGCAATTAAATGTAAAAGAGGCCAAAACAATCAATTTTTCAATCTATATTAAAATGAACAAAATTAAATGTGTATGGACAGGTCTCTTAACTTCGCGCGTATCCCAACTTCGCGCATCATTGGCGAGATACGCAAAAATTAGAACACGGACACGGCGACGGAAATTTTCAATGTCAAATGAAAGAGCACACATCAATTACTCATCAACCAAAAAATTAGCAAATAAAGAGCAATATTTCTGGAGAAATACTCACTTTTTGAGGTCTTTTTTGTAAATCACAACTTTGGTGTTTCAACAAAATTATGGAGGAGGAAGAATCAAGCAAATTAAATGGAAATCGTTCCAGTAGAACATATTTGTTGTCATAGAAAGGCTGCGCAAAATGCTCCTTTATTCGACCTACCCTTCAAATTTACTTTCAGATCGCGCAATCTCCGTAGATAGCTTGACAACGCTGCGCGTGCTAAGATGCTAATGCGCGCAAAATGTTTGCATCATCACACTGCCATTGAAATGCGTGTTACAGTTTGCTGGCAGGGTGCCCTAGGTATTGATGCGCGAAGTATGGAGACTACCGTACTCGGTGAAGAAGTTCTTGCTGATATGACATGCCACGGAATCGGGTCATTATGACCACGAATTGTGAGTTTAAAATGAAATCGTTCAAGATTAATCGAATCCTCAGAATTTGAGGGGTAATTTAGGATTGTTTCATTGAGATTACTGTAATTTTCTTGATCCTAAGCCACTTTGAAAAAATCCGAAATTCTCATGCGCGAAGTTGGGATACACCTTCATACTTTTTAAAGTTTTGACAAAGCACGACAGCCACTCAACTCTCAACTCTCAAGTCTCAAGACTTTTAACTGCAAATGTAGAATTTTAATATTCATTAATATTATTATTTATAGACGAGTCCTCAGTCTCAAGAGATCTAAAACAGTAAACGAACGATAATAACAAAATACATTGAGCTTAACGTAATTCAAGACGTGGAGTACGGAACTGCATTAGCACCAACTTTTATACAAACAATTAAAATGTTTGATCAATTTTCTTTAAAAAAAATAACACCACTCGCATTTGATTACATGAAAACAAGCATATGGGACTGTTATGTACTTTTTTTTACAAGCATTTGTCTCAATTCAATGTGAATCCGTGAAGAAATACATAGTAATGTAGTTATACAATCACTCTAGGAAAACGCTTATTTTATCCTTTTTTCAGAAAGTTAATGGCAAAGTGCCTTTTATTACCGGTAATCTGTAAAACACGTAAATCAGCGCACTCTTTTCCCCAGTATCGGTGATTATTTTGATGCTCGAACGGCGTCGGGTTTCTAAGCAACCTGCCGTTGAGGGCGCATACTTAAATTTCTAAATGGAATGAGCGAATCAAACTTTCAAACAACGAACGTTGAGGGCGTAAACACGAGACCGTGTTGCCTTCAGGAAGGTCAACTCGTATTTTGTTATACACGCAGTCTATGAGAAATCGCGAATTATTTTTTGTGACCAAAGTGAAGGGCGCCCGGGTTGGCAGTACACATTTTCGGTAGATTGTAGATTTGATAAATAAAATAGAAGTCCGATTTTGTACAGATTGACACTAAATAAATAATTTTGTTTGACATTTCATCAATATGTGAAAATTTTTACAAAATCGCTCCTTCCAATAATCAGTCTTATTAAAATAAACCGCATCGGCATTTTCATGATGTCGCAATTTGTTCAGTCAAACAGTGTGTGTACAAACCGTTTGTGAGTGAGGATGACATTTCGAGATAGCAGACGACAACAACGAGCATTCTCAAAATGCCGGGATTTTACTTGTATGCTATTTATTCCTGTCTTAAACTTAGGATTATTAACTAACTTTAGCGTAGAACGTCATTTGAACTAGACTCTGTCGATTAGGCACATTAATTTACTTTATTGAAAAATTTGTGACGTCCTCTTGCCCATTGGCTGTGACTACGGTGTCTGAGAGTGAGCTACGCCAGTCGGGTCGGCGGCCGGCGAGGCTAGGAGTCCCCCGCTCATTCACGGCTTCTGCTCCGGCTCTTGACTCGACGGTAGCTCATCTTCATGCAGTCGGTCTCGGTCACGTCTTGGTCTTGATACAAAACTCAAAAGCGGTGGTTTTATTTCTACCTTTTATAATGTATGGCCTACTTTGTATCATTATTGGAGGAGATTTAGTTTGTAAATTTCAACCCAAATCATGTCACTTGGTCTTGTTCTTACCTCAATCTTCGAGTTTTGTATTACTATTGCCTGGACTCTTTTTATTTCGCTTGAATTTGATACCTGTTTTTGTTGGTCAAGTTAAAAAAAAGAAATGTCTAGCTTAAACATAGCCTATAGGCAGGCTAGGGTAGGCCCTTTAGATAGGTCTAAGTCCTTTTTGGGTAGTAAGATTGACCAGGGTTAAATACATTGAAATTGGATTTGGTTTGCACAAATAAAAAAGTCAATTCAAATCATGTGCAAATTGCATTTTTGTTTAGGTGGGGGGGGGGGGGGGGGGGGGGAGGGGGGGGGGGGGGGGGGTGGTATGAAAGACTTAACCCCAAATGCATACATGTATGGTTATAAATACAGCTAGCGAGTCATTCCTGCATCAACATTGTAGGTGTAAGGGAGTTTAATGCCTATATAGACCTACTTATTTTGTAAATCTTTACTCCAGGGACTCAACAACAAAAAAGGAAGGCAGCGTAAAAGGAAACTGCAGGCATAGTACTTCCATTTTTTTCTCATCATTTGGGGAAAGGATGGGGGTGGTCCAGAATCAAGCCTTTATTTTCCAGTGATGTAGATGTACATTTCTTATTCCTCTTCTAATAAAAAGCAGCATCAGGCTTGAAGATTATGAACCATATTTATCAAAACAAAATAATTTACATTAATTTCTTCAATCACCATCAATCATTCATAGCCACCTTTCAACTATCCATTTAAAGGGAGGGGATCATAAGTTCTTCAATGACTTTACAAAAAGTATCCTGACCTAAAGGGGAAAATGTAAGACTATCATGCCACACTTCATACACCTTGTTAGAGCAGATAGCTCTCCAATCAGGAATTCCACCCTGACACTCAACATCATCCATTAACCATTATCACCACAATCAGTGTGCCAACAAAATAACGAATATCTCTCATTTAGCTTCATTCTAAAAATAAGAAATAAACATTAGATAGTGATACCAAAGTAATAAGATTTTTTCTTTGAATTATAATATTTCATAGATTATTTTGTTTACAATATTGAAAATTGTATATGGATGCAAGTTAACGGTTCATTGAGAAACATGTGGCATTTACATGAATCTATGTATCTATACAGTTTTTACACACCAAGACCAATTATAATTTTACTTTTAAATTAATGAATGAGTGAGAGTTAAATCGATTTAAAGATGCTGTCCTCTTTTTGCAAGCCAGAGCAAATTGTTGAGAGATAATATGAAAAAATGTTTTTTTAAAGCTAGCCTGAGAAGGTTAGGGCTTGAAAATGTAATATTTGCATGTTGTGGTAATTGAAGGCTGGTTGTACAAACCACCAATAATTACACATCGCACCATTAGGTTTTGTTTAGGAGGCATTCTTTCATGCATCGTTTATTGAATTCATTGGGAGAGTATATAAATGTTAACTCAGCAGGTCAGCATGTTATGTAAACACTGGTTTTACACTTCGGTTGTATACATAAAGTGTATGCATATAGCTAGCTATGTATGCATCCCATGCACATCACAATGTACAATGCAGTCTAGGTCATTTATGTTGTTTACAAGTACAACAGGTCATTGTTTGACCTACATTCAAAGTTAGGCAAATCTAGAATTGTCTAGACTGCAACTAGTCTGGACTACAGACCCTAATAATACTACAGAAAATACCTGTTTGGGGAACATTTTTAAAATTCAGATCTTGAAATAACAAAAGGTTGTAACAGCCATTTCATCAGTCTTTGTGTACTAAGATCTTTTACCATTCTGTAAAGTGAAACAAAGCATGATGGGTCCACTGAATTTAGCTCTTTATATCAGATAGCCTTGGGCTTAAAGCAATTATTACCTCACTATATCAGGTAACTTATGTGATAACAGGTCTCGATCGTTATCAAGAGGTTCCATTGTAGTAATGATCAATGTTCACAAACAAAATATTACATCTATTTAGGTTTTGCATACAATGAAAGTGATTCAATCAATTTTGTGGAGTTATAGGGCGATTTTATCATTTTTCTTTCAACTTGACCATGAGGAAAATAAAAATCTATAATATAGATTCAGAATTATAAAATAAATGAGCCTGAGGGTTAGACAATTAGATTATGGAAAGATAATTTTTCTTGCATCATTTTAATTCTTTAATCTTTGTCACTGCAAATGTTAACATATCACCAACTAAAATGACTAGAGACATCAATTTGTGCAAGGTCATGCTCTAATTAAGTCTCTAACCCCTGAGCTACATAGCACTCCTTTTTAAAATTCCTCCTCAATACACATGCTACTGCTAGAAGTAGAAGGGTTCAGGAAAGTATCACTATGAAATGCATTCTAGCTCAGTGCGGGTTAGAACACAGTAAAAGCAATTGCGAGGTCTCGGGCAAAATCCTAAGCCTATTTTCTTTGCTCACTTTCATTTAATTAATTAATTCTGATCAGTTCCCATGTTTGGATTTTTAAAATTAGGAATGCCTAATTTTGTTACAGTGGAACCTTTTTATACCAAACTCCAAAGGTTAAGGTAGTCTTTAAAGTATATGGGTTATCCATTGCTTGTGAACACTACCACGTAACATCCATGGTGATCTGTCATGCTCCTATAGTCCAAGATCTGTAATTAAAGAATGCAAACACAAACAGAGAAAGAGTGTTAGACTATAGCTATTGCACTTTCAGCCCATTTAAAGACAGTTGAATTTGGTAAAACATATTCTTCATAAACACCAGCTGGAGTATTTTCGGGAACAGTCCTGAATGAGTTAATACTATAAACTTTCAATTGAATTGTCTTGTCCTCAAAAAGCATGTAGAGTAATCAAAGTTATCAACAAAAATTACCAAAACATGCAAATAAATTGAATAGAAAGGTGACAAATGATATTGAACACAATGAAGATATGTGTTTGATATATTTAGATACCTTTAATCATTCATTGCCACAAACCAATAAATACATTCACTAAGAAGTTGATCTCTGAGATATTTAGGTTGTATAATAGTTAATACCAATAATGAATTTATCATATATAAAAAATAAAACTTGAATGGCATTTTCATTATTCGTCTTGTCCAAATTAATACTTAATTATAAATCACGGGAAAAAAGCTAACCTCTGAAAAAAAGAAGAATCCTGCACATAAATGAGTGGGATGATTAAATATAGTACAAAGAATACCTGTGGATAGCTGATTAGCTGTGCATAGCGAGTAGAGAACCGGCAGATAAGTAATCCTGAAGTACCACCTGGTAACACCAGACTATCATCAGTCGCCAGTCCTTGTTGAACCACATCCAAAAAAAATTGCTATGAGATGAAAGAAAATATAACATTCATAAGAAAAAATATTCACTTAATTTCACTAACATGTTCAAATATATTGTTGAGAACACCAGCTTGATGTGTAGTGAAAATACAGGACCGAAATAGTTAAAAAACAAAAAAAACATCTGTTCAGAGAATGCAAATTAGTAATTAGCTCCTGAAAACAGTGAAGTTACAAACGAGCTCCTGTAAAGTCTCAGTTACAAAATCATGGGCGGAAAATGCAAAATTTATTTATTGACTGTTAGGGTTTAAACTGATGTTTAGTACTACATTTACTTTTCAGTCAAGAGCCAGTTATTGAGTAAACGTAAAAAGAAATCCTTGAAAAGCAATTTATAATTAGACATTTCTTGGTCCATCATTTTGTATTGTCATCAATCAATGATTTAGAATGGGCTACAAACGATACATCCTAAACGTGCAAACAGTGTCAGGGGTTTAAGAAGGAGCACCAGATAAAAATGTGAATTAATGGAATAATGCTTTCCTGGTCCTGGTCCTGGTATGGTGACTCAAGACACATCAGAGTAATATTAAGAGCTAAGTAATAAGAGCTGGTATAGCTTGTACTGTAGCACAATTTGAATGCCATTGCAGTGATTGGAAGAAAACAATTACCCAGGACCAGGCTCAGTCTCACTCTTGGAATCTATTTTTATTTTTTTTACTAAAATTAAAATGTAACTTCTAAATTAACTAGGCAGGACTAAGTCTTAGTTAGGACTCAGGACCACAATAACAATCAATTTGTCCATGATATTGTTTGGTTAAATCAAAGATTTGATATCGTTTGACTTCCATGCGCGCATGCTGTGCACAGTCAGTAAAAGGAATGCTATCAACGTGTTTATGACCGGGAGATCTACAGGGCTACCCTACACTCCTGTCTAGATGATGATGATGATGATGATGATGATTAATGAATCACTGAGAGTGAGAGAGATGCTAGTACTTGTTGTAGTACTAATATTACTAGAGTACTAGTAGAACATCTAATCTCTCTAGTATTGTGATTAAACATAATTCCGGTTCTTGGCTTATCTAAGGTAGATAGCAAACCATCGTTTTAAGGCCGAGTCGAGCCGGCCAGAGAAGCCGAGGATGAGAGCTTCGCCTGCCGACATGACCGGCGTGGCTCACTTCTAGTTCTAGCCCACCGGCAAAGCCAAACCCTAGGCAAGCCAAAGGCAAAGCCGGTGAAGTTACCTACTTCAGAAGTTCAGTACGGGTTCAGTACTTGGTTGCTATCCAGTATTCATGTCCAGTCTTTGATCGACAAAACGAATCGTTTTCATGGCCTATTTTACTGGTTATTTCAGTTAGAATGACCGGCAGTAAGAGACTGAATTAAATGTAAAAAGATGCCACACAAACAAAATATTTGTCGATCTATTTCAGCCGCGCCCAAGTTCCACTTCCACTTCCATATTTTTATTTCACGCTTACAATTATGATATTATTTCAATCAAACGATCGACATGATGACAAGAATACACTAACGGCAGTATGGTTAATTATCTTTTAGACACATTCTATAAAATATGGTATTACAGCATTTAAAAATAAAAAACGACTTACTATTTGTGAAAGTTGGCCTCCGCCGTTCTGTATTGTTGTCGTCTGCTATCGCAAGCAAGGCTCAAGATCAGTCAATGTGCTTTGTACACAAAGTTAATATTGGACTGCCAAATATGTGTAATAACTTTGGAATGCCGGTGTAACTTCTTTTATTAAAAAAATAAATGGAATGACCGATTTTGGTTACATTTCACATATTGATGAAATGTCAAACAAAAATTATATATTTAGTGTCAATCTGTACAAAATCGGACTTCTGGTTTGTGTATCAAATCTACAATCTACGGAAAATGTGTACTGCCAACCCGGGCGCCCTTCAAGTGGTCACAAAAAATAATTCGAGTTGACCTTCCTCGAGGCAACACGCAAGTGTATACGCCCTCAACGTTCGTTGCTTTCAAAGATATCAACTTTCAAAACTTTCCACAGAAATTACAATTTGACAAACCTTGAACCTTGAACCTTGAAGTAATAATCCCTATAGCAGCTCACTGGGGAAGCTAAACTGGGATGAACGGTGGTGTGACGTCATAGGCCGACGGTGGAAAGTGAAGTTTTATACAGTGAAAGAGTCCATTATATACAATAAAAATGGAGTGCTTTAGTGCGAGTAAAAACCAGGCTCTGATCTACAGCATCAGGTACAATACAATACCTCACTTGTTTGTCACACTGAGGAAGACGAAAGATCGTCAAAAATGTGGTGAAGTAAGACATTTTTTTTAGTTGGATAAAGATGATAATGATGATGATGATGATCAATGATGATGATATGATGATAATGCTGCTGCTGATGATTATGATTATGGTGGTGATAGTTTTGGTGACGACGACGACGACGACGATGATGATGATGATGATGATGATTATTATTATTATATATTGTGGTGATGGTGGTGGTGATGTGGACGATGATGACAATGGTGATGATGATGATGGGTGATGATGATGATAATGAAGATTAAAGGTGCACGGCTGTAAAGTGTCAGATATTGCCAACAATGACATTTGAGACTTCAATCCTATACCGAAATCACTGTAAGATATGTCCAAATGATGTGTGAAAGTTTAATTGAAAAAGAGCACTGCTTTCCTGGTTAAAAAAACGAAAACATGCGTCAGCTTTTACAACGAATTACTGTATGACGTTTATGAGGTTTATGACCGTTCATTAACGCTCTTGAGCTGAATGATAGATATCGTCATACTAAAGGGGCATTTGAAAAAAATCTAACCCTATTTAATTCTTCTCTTACCATAAGCTAAACAACACGGTAGAAGAGAAACGAAGAAGCTCCAAGTAATTTTCGTGGAGTTAGACCCTTTACAGGCATTCTTTTAATTGAGTATGGTGTTGATGGTGGTGATATAATGACGACGACGACGATGGTGATGATGATAATGATGATAATGATGATGATTATGATGTTGATGTTGATGACGATTATGGATCTTCATAACTCGTGATTTCGTCTGAATTGTTTTTTTGTTTGTGAATATCAGCATTTTATTGTACATGACACTGCAATTTAGCTTGTAGGTGCGAATGTGATCGACATTTTGTTTGTTGAATAAGTACCATTGTTATTATTATAGAAACCTTCACTATGATGTAATGCAATGACATTTCTTTCAATATACGTAACAATCATTAGTATTGATTATATTAATAATTTCAATAATTGTCGTGATGTAATAATTGTGTCTTGATATATGAACAAACCCCACCCCCCTCCCCCTAAATAAATAGTTGAATTTGTTTTATATTTGAATATGTGTTTTTGTATGTATATTTCGCAATTATGGTTCGTGTTTGCATGAATTACATTGATTGCGTTGATTGTATTTTAATGTATCAGCACGTGCAAATCTGTTTTGCTGCCATACGTGTTTACAATGAAATAAAAAAACATAAATTAATACATGATTAATAATACTTACACTAAACAACAACACTAACAATAATCTAATGACATAACTTATTTTGCCATGGTATATCGCTTGACATCTGCGCACGATAACTATGCTATTTGCGCAGATCCATTATGACGTAACAGTCAGAGAAGCAACTTTCAACCAATCGGGTCGTATTAACATGACGTCACAATGGGTTTGCACCCGGCACTTCTACCACGCACCCTTCTCAACCCTTGATAACCAAACAAAGCAAGATGTTACTCATTCTTTAGTATCTCTTCAAGCTACTAATACGCAATGGGAAATTCGCTCCGCAAATTTCACTGTCCATTCGCTTGCTGCCGTTCACATAATGGTAAACATTTTGCCTCATTTATCTTGTATAAAATAGTTTTACAAATTCCGGAATTAACAAGAATTTAGTTCAAATCATGTGAATTAGATATTGTTCATATCGTTCATATGATAATAATAGAATAGTAACACGCTTGAAATATTATTTTGCATAATATAAATATGAATTATATTATTGAATATTAGCTATTTTAATTTGGGAATAGGTCTAATAATGCGATAATATCTGCTTAAATTTGTATCCCCTAGTGAAAAAGCCGCTAAGACCACGGCACGGCCAGCAGGCGATTTTTAGCATCGCTCTGTGTGCTGCATGTGTTGCGGTACCAAGGGTCTCTAGACCCAAGAGGTAAGATATTCATTGTCAATTTATTACTTCATTTGGAATATAGTCAAGGTTAACAAAGACAAATGGGTAGGCCAAATAAGCCTTAATTTGATGTACGTGAAAAATATTGTTATTTATATTATGTCATGGTACACAATTCTATTCTCCATTTTATGGTATTATTAATTATTTGATATATACATTAAAGGGGTAGTTCAGTTTTGGTATAGAGGGCGCTGCACAAAATAATTTGTTTGTGAGATAATGACAAACTGAGTGTAAAATTTGAAAGAGCATACAATTTTAATGACAGAATTTTTTTTATTTGATCAAAATCGGTTCAGAAACGGCTAAAATATCAATATATAAATATATCCGATTGGATTCGACGATTTCTAAAAAAAAAATAAAAATGCTTACACTTTAAAAACAAATTTCAAAAGAGGTTTTTTTTAATAGTTGTTGATGATCTCTCCATTTAATCATTATTTCAATAAAACATTATGTGCATAATTTTGTATGAAAAATGGTTTAAACGAATGCTTCCGGGCATGGTGGAGTTATAACTGGTTAGTTTGTTATGTTATTGTGCATGTTTTTGTTAATAAAGTTCAGCCTTACCAAAACTGTACTAGCTTACTTTGATTTATGTCCATTTTGTTTTTCTTTCACCTCTTGCAGCCAAGACTCCGGTGCAAATCCAGAGATCACCAAAGAGGAAACCGAGGTAAGGCCATGAAAAATAAATGGTTGGATTGGCGTAACCCACCCGACCCTAAAAATACCGCCGACCCTAAAGGTTTTTCTGATTTTTTTTGGATTAAAAAAAAAAAAAAAAAAAAAAACTTTTCCAATTGCGATATGTGTTATTTGTGTATTATATGTGTGTTTTTGTGTATTTGTGCGAATCCTGAAAAAAAAAACCTACCTACCTACCCTAATGTTTGGTTTCCCGTTACTCCAATCCAACAATTTTTTTGGGGGCCTAAGCTTGAATTCATCTTAAAATGTATTAATCTGGAAAAGTTTCTTGTTGAATGTATCTTTTGTACGGTACTGTATATTTTCGTAATTCAAATGTACAGTTAGATTCCCGGCAAGCCTATTTTTCTTTACTCATTTTCATTTATTTAAAATAATGATTTTCTAGTCAGTTTCCCATATGTTTTAATCAATTTGTTAACGTAACTTTAATCAATGAAACATTGCACTCTACCATATAACTACACTCTGACTAATTCCCCCATGTAGGATGACCATCTCCCGGCATCTGCAAAGGTTTCCCACGACATCTCGGAGGAAGATCTACCGGTGGGTTACATAGAAAATACAATTCTAGAAAGACTGCTGAATAATTATAGATGCTAAGATTGATTTAATTTATTTTGATTTAAAGGGACTAAGTAACATTGTCCAAATCCTCAAAATCCAATTGGAATTCTAGCGATTCCCTCATACCTTATTGTATTTGTATTAACAATATTAACAATAAAATCATGGGACAGGTTTCTGTTTTTCAAATTTCCCTTTCGTTAAAAAGATGTGTACGATTTAAGTATTCAGATGTTGAATAATCCACTGGATCATCAAAACCGTGTACAAAGTGAGTGCAATGAGTTAGTGAGTATCACTTTGCTTTTTTGCTCATTACTCGGCCATATAACGTCCATTTAACTTGACATTTTCACACAACACCCAGTGGACAGATCATATAACAACAATATACATTGAATCAACCACCCATCACTTTTTGCACATGTCAACAAAGTTACTAGATCCCTTTAACATTTCAAGAATGCATGGTTCTTATCACGTGCATGATATGTTCTGTTCACGGTGTCGTTATAACAATTTGTTTGTATCAATTAAATTAAATTTGCTCTGTTATTAGCTCTTTGAATCAAAGTATGCAACACCACTGCACCAATCTCCGGCTAAGCAGAAAACGGAGCATGAAAAAAAGTAATTAATACAAGAAAGCGAATCACATTAAAATAATAGCAGCTCATTATAATATCGACACAATCAAATTATGCTCCCAATCAAATTTGGTTTCCCTCATTCAGGATGTCCGTTCATCTTCTGATGCAGAGGTTGCCCAAGACATAGGCCTACTGGAGGAATGTTTGCAGGTGAGCGTACATAAATACATAACTTAAATTTCTTTATAAAAATACCGATTATGCTATGATTGATTTGTCAAAATGTTGAATTAAACTTTCAAGAATACTATGGCTGTGTATTATATATGTGTGCCTTTGTGTATGTTCTGTTCGCAGTGCCACAACAAACATAGTTATTACTAACGGAGGAAGATCTGCAGGTTAACAAAGTTAAAAGATTTGTCCGAATCCTCAAAACTTAATTAGAAAACTAGCGATTCTCTTATACCTTGTTGTATTTGAACAGATTTTTTTGTTAATTTCCCTTTCATTCAAAAGATATGTACGATTGAAGTGTACGGATTTTTAAATTATCCACTGGAAAGTTATACATGTGTCCTGTTACTTCAAACTTTAAAGAATGCATGGTTGTGTGTAATTTTTTCTTTTCCTCCAGGGCATCATTAGAATGAGCTCTATTACTTCAATTATGCTACTCCCTTACATAGCAGCCTGACTTAGAAGAAAACATAGCAAGACTAAAATAATGATGAAAGCGAATGACATGAAATAGCAGCTCATTATAATGCCAACACAATCAAATTATGCTCCCAATTAATTATATGTTTCCCTCATTCAGGATGTCCGTTCATCTTCTGCTGCAGAGGTTGCCCAAGACATCCTAGAGGAATGTCTGAAGGTGAGTGTACATAGTTTCATAACTTGTTTGTCGTTTCGTTTTAAATAATTATTATGCTATCATCAATTTGTCAGTTGAATTCGACTTAGTATATGGCTGTTATATGTTCAGTTCTTGGTGCCACTAAAACGCATAATTATGACTAATGTGTTTTTTTAAAGAATTAAATAATATATCATATGAATAAATCATTCAATATGGATGAGAACAGTTTGGTTTGGTATAATAAGTTTTCTACAATTGTGTCCTTCTATTTTCACCACCCTGATATACGTGGTAAATTATGCAGAACTGTGATAAGAGAAATACAGTGAAAATGTCAGATAATGAACTTCAAACTAATCCATTTAGTCGTTTTACTTTTCACTCGTAGAACGCTTTGGTTGAGATTGAAGATCTGAAACTCAAGAAACAAGCGCGGCATATTGTTTCTGATGTATATCAGGTGAATAGACGAGTATTTGTCCAATACTCACTCCTTATTTCTTTATTTTATTGACATCTCTTTAATTTTAAACGTAACATTAATCGCTCCTTTGTTATTTTGTGTGTTGACTTATCTCGTGCACCTAGTGCACAACCTAGTGCACAAAACCATTCCGTTTCTTTTCCTAAATCGTTTGATATTGTAATATTCAGGTATTTTTTCGAAAATGCTTGAGCTGGAGTCTACAGATAATATGAATAAAAAAATCAAAAGTCTAAAACATGTTAACCCATTCAGGACAACAAAAACAGGACAACAAAATGTAATCGTATAGGCCTAATACTATTCTTCCTTTTTTTTAACAGACCGTGGCTAATAGCTTCCTCCAGAATGCTGCCAAAATACTGGTGGAACAATGTGTCCAGGTAAGACTATGATCATAGATGTGTATGTACTTTTTAAAAAGAACATAATAGTGCATGATTTATTACAGTAATAGCCACTGATAACGCACATTATCCACAGTGTAAATTAAATAGTTAATTCCTGTTATGAATTGTGACAAATAAACAGGGCAAACGAAGAATGAATAATCCACATTATGTTGTTGTTCTGTCCTCTTTCAGAATGCGGTTCGTATCGCACAGTGCACTCAAATCATCCAAAGAGTCGACCAGGTGAGCACCTTTATTTGTAAAAGAACGAATGCCCCCCAAAAAACCTTCATCATAAAAAAGCTTTTGTATAATTATGAATATTATATAGAGTACTTTGAATGGCAACAACAAGCTAACACCATTGTCGGCACTAGACCAAAAATCAGTCCTCTTCCGTTTGTTGTTTCACTCACCACTATATATGGAGGTGGATAGTATGACGTTATACTATCAAAGGAAATATCATAACGAGGTGGATTTTGCTGACTATGTC